>BHFT01004816.1:0-96270 GCA_004320025.1 Laticauda laticaudata
AGCTAGCTGTTGAAAAAGGCGGGGAGCCAGAATCTCTGCTGCTAATGTCTGAGAAGTCTAACGAGCCACTGCTGCTAAGGCTCTAACTTGTGAGTTAAATGCTCCTGTCAGACGAAACAGCAAGGCGAAATGAGCAGCGGCTGCGAGTGCTCCGCTACGATTGCAGAGAAAATAATTGGAAAGTTAGATAAGGTAACTGTCTGAGGCAGTCGCCTCAGGCTACTTGTGGAGTAGCAGACTCCGCTAGTTACAAAGAAACTGTTTTTAAATTAATCGAGGCAACCTAATAGAGGCACAAGCCTGAAAAAAACCAAATTAAATGGGGAAGATTTTACAAGCCAAAATAACCCAAGAACAAACCTGAATTTGAATAGCTGAATCAGAAAAAACCGTTCCAGTCAGGGAGTGCACAACCTCTTATCATGAAGGCTGAGCTAAAACTGGGGGACGCTGGGGAGGTGTCCCGTGGTGGAGGAGGAGTGTCCTGGAGTTTTAAGCCCAGCCTTTCCAGAAGAGACTGAAGCACCTCCACTTCTGGGTGCTCTGAACAACTCATGGGAGAAAGGAGTCAGACAGGGCTGTCCACTTTCACCCCTGCTCTTCATATTATCACTAGAAGTATTATTAATGCAAATTAGACAGAACCCAGACATAAAAGAATGAAGGGTTAAGAAAGAAGAATATTAAGTTGCAAGCATTTGTGGATGATATATTTTTTTTCATTGAAGAACCAATAGAAAGAGGACAAAAACTGATAAATTAATTAGAACAATTTGGAGCAGTAGCAGGACTAAAAATTAATAGGAAGAAAACAAAATTAATGACCAAAAATATAACAGAAAAACAGAAATTAGAACAAGAAGAAGTTCTGGGAATACAAGTGATCAAGAAAGTTAAATACTTAGGAATATGGTTGACAGCACATTGTAAGACACTTAAGGAAAATAATTATGATAAATTGATGCAATAGGTAAAGAAGGATTTGGAAACATGGGGCAAGCTGCAACTTTCATTTTTAGGCAGGATTGCTATTAAAATGAATATTCTTCCAAAATTCCTCCATATATTTCAGACAATCCCAATCAAAGTACACAATTTTTTTTTTGAAGANAATCAAAGTACACAATTTTTTTTTTGAAGAACTTAATAAAATAACTGTAAAATTCATCTGGCAAGGGAAAAAACCTATAATAAATTTAAAGGCAATGCAGGACATGAAGAGCAGGGGAGGGTTGGCACTTCCAAACTGGGAGTTGTATTATAGCGCAGCCTCTTTCGTATGGTTGAAGGAATGGGTGAATTTAACCAGTAAGAGAATATTATTCTTAGAAGGCCATGACTTACAGAGGGAGTGGCATGTTTTTTGTGGGATGTTGGGAAAACTAGCCAGAAATATTTTCACAGACACCTATTTATGTAATCTATATGTTCAGTACATTAAGCAATAAGGGGGACTTCGAAGATCTTGTTTTATTCCCCAATAAATATCAAGCCATTCATTTATTCTCACATTTAGTTTACTTCCTTATAATTACAGTCAGGAACTAAGCTTTAGCTTCACATTCCATAGGTCAAGCCTATTTATTTTTATCTTGCACTTATGTGGATATAAAGTAATACATTTTTAAACATCAATATATTTCTCAGTGACTTTTGGGATATGCAAAATCTTGTTCTGCCCAGCATTGGGGTTTTGCCTAATGACCTTTTCAAATGCATGTAACAAATTAATAGCAATAGCACTTAGACTTATATACTGTTTCATAGTGCATTACAGCCCTCTTTATTTTTTGCATTTTTGCTGTCTTTCCTTATATGTAGAGAAATAATAAGCATTTATTCATATGGGGGGGAGAGAATATATACAATGCATATTAAACTGGACCAGAGGTCCAGAGGTTTATCTATTATGATTGAACATGTTTACAAAATCACAATGTATGATAAAATGCACCCAGATTTTGATTATATTTCTAACATTTGTTAGAAATTCTTTATCTTTTCACTACTCTGTCTGGGGCCATGATGGCGAATCTATGGCTTACGTGGCATGCAGAGCCATCTCTCCAGGCATGCCAGCCATCCCCTGTTGCTCTTCTGGGTTCTGGTGTGCACTGGCCAGCTGTTCTTCATGCACACATGTGTACCAGAAACTGGAAGACCAAGTGGCCAGCCTGCATGTGCACATAGGAAACTGGATGCTCAGCTTTCTGGCGTGCTCATGAGTGCTGAGGAGCTGCTCTTCCGGTTTCCGGTGTGCATGCACATGCGCACCAGGGAGCTACTCTAGTTCAAAATAAATTTTAAACCATTAGTCCATGCAATTCCCTTTCATCCAGCATTATGTTATATTCAAAAATTTTTGCCTGTTTTATATATAATCTTTGACATATTCATCTTCCAGATTCATCTTAGATAATCTTCTATATACTTTAGCAATGAAGTAGTCATCTCCAGAACATAATTTGATGTCCAATTCAGATTTAACTCCTGCGAAGACAGAACTTTTTTTTTATCAAGTTTAAATCTTTCAGAAATTCTATAATAATTAAACCAATCACAAAAAAATCCTGCACTTATTAGTTGTTTCCTTGTTTTTATAGTAAGTCCCTCTTTTTCAAATGTCCATAAATCCCCTTTTGTCATTCACAGAATTATTTACAATGAAATCCAGATTCAAAATTTTCCTTTCTCTGTCAATGACACCAGGTGGTGTGGATGAGGACAGAGAGCAAGCAAGAGACTTCTCCTATGTAGATTGAGCTCTCATTTGTACATTCACATGAAGCCACAGGTTTAAATAAGTTGACACCCAATATGATAGCAAACAACTGATGCTATCAAAATCTCATCCCAATGCCTTGTTTGGCAATTGGGTGCAATTCAAATTGTTAGTTATCATTTGTAAAGCCCTTCAGAAGATATTGAGGCACTGTAGTTCCCCTATAGTTTCTACTTATTTCACACTGACAGAGTTGTCGTGCTCCAGTTTCACTGATTACACAATGTTACCTTGATGTCCCAAGAAGCAGGCCTTCTCTGCAAAGGCAACTGTCCTCTAGAACATGATTTGCACTATAAATCCAAAGCTTTTTATATATAAAATAGGTAGAAGAACTTACTTTTGCAAGTGTTTATATTCAGGAAATTCCAATAATAACCAATTTGCAGTCCAAAATAACCCAGATAGGCTAGCACAGCATACAAATGGTTGATCAACCATCGTGTGCCATCAAGTCAGTGTCAACTATTAAATGACAATATGTCCTTAACCTGTACTTCACCACTGTAACTGAGCCCAACCATCTTGCTACTGGTTGCCCTTTCCCAGGATTAGAACTTCCCTGGAGAGTTAGGGTTTTACATGAGGTGTCTGAAGTCAAATAATTTGTGCCATAATTGAGAACTCCAGATTGATTTGTTTGATGAACCATTTGTTTATTTTCTTAGCTGTCCATGGTATCCTCAGTCTTCTCCAACAACAAAGTTCAAATGTGTCAATACTCTTCCTTTCACACTTCTTCAAAGTCCAATTTTTATTTTCATAGATTATCTCAGGGAATGCCACTAGTCTGATTTGTAAGTGTAGGAACATCTTTTCCAAGGCTGCACTATCAAGTTAGGGCTTATTTTCTGGCTACTTGTTTCTTTACTATTGATGGTCGCTCCTAAAACATAAAGCTATCCAGTGCTTTAATATCTTCATTATCAATTTTAAGGCTGGTTATTATACTTTTTAACTTTGCTTCTTGAGTTTTATTACTAGATATTGCAGATCTCCTTTGCATTTTCAGCAACATAGCACAAGCTATTGATGTTTCTTCCTCCAATTTTAAAACTATACTCAACTTCTTCCAATCCAATTACATTGTTATATTTAGCATATTAGTTCAATAAATAAAGGGGGGCTATATACATCCTTCTCCCACTTCTTTGCAAACCAGGAACCAATCTGTTTCACCTTGTTCTGCTTGAACTGTGGCTTCTTGACCTGCATAAAAGTTTCAGATAACGATCATGAGATGTTCTGAAATTGCTTTTTTTCTGAGCACATTCCACAGTTTACAGACAGATAAGGAATTAGAATGTTGCTTTCTGTAACCAACTCTTTTGTGTAGCTCTGATTTCCAGCTTGGAAATTGGCTGTGTCATACTGCTTTCTGGTAGATGACTTGGCTCCCTTTGCTCTTCTCTTCATAATATATGATGTATTGCTGGGCTCAGGACCAGTGGTGGGATTCAATTTGTTTACTACCGATTCTGTGTGTGTGGTGTGGTGGTTGTGGCAGGGGAAGGATACTGTAAAATCTCCAGTCAAAGGTGGTATTTGCTGGTTCTCCGAACTACTCAAAATTTCCACTACTGTTTCTCCAGAATTGGTCAGAACCTGCTGAATACCACCTCTGCTCAGGACCTTAACAAGCTCAATTGGTTTAGCCTACACTTAGCTTTTCTTGTGGGTACTTTCTTCAACTAATTCCCTTAGTGTAACCCTGTGGTTCAGTCTAATCAAGTTGTTTCACTTGTTTTGAGCATTTGCATGCAGATATTAAATGGGAGCAGGATGTCAGCTCTATAAGCTAGGCCAGACTAAGACCCAATATTATATAGGTAAATGTTGAGGTAATTCTCCATTACAGTATTAAAATGTCTATCTTGATTTATATATTTCCAACCCAAATAGTTGTTAGGTGACTTATATTCCTAACGGTCAAGACTACTTTAATTGTAACAGAATCTTGCATGTTTGAATGTGCTTCCCCCTTTCCTAAATTTATGTTCATGTGAACTAAGGAAGGGTCTATTTGAAACCTTTACCGAAATTAGCTTCTTGGAAGAGGCTCAAGCCCTACTTATCTGATTGTTGCCTAGTAGTGACTCTTCCTCCAATTCTTCAAGTTTATTCCCTATGCTATCCACATGGGGAGACAGTAAATTGCTATAGCACTTCACAAAGTAGGGCTGACCCTCTGCTTTCCTACTAATACCAACTGGAACCAGCTTTGGAAGAGAGGGGAGAACCATTAAAGAACAGTATCTCCCAAGTCCCAATTCCAGTCCAATTGTTATTTAAAATTGCTGATAGATATGGAGATACACATATTGCCCCAATCCCAATCTCACTAGATGTCATTCACAAGTGTTTTATCTTAATGCTTCATCCTAGTCTAAAACTCAACTGCCATGAATCCAGATAAACCACTTTCTCCACACTTTTTTGGAGCTACAGACTTACAAGTTTCTCAACAACCTCCCTTAAATGGAAGATTGGAGACAGAACAAAATTTGTGTAGTACAGCTGGGTGCAGTGATAGCCTCATGAGCAGGGGACACAGTACTTGTTTTTCAAGGCTGTTGGAAATCCTACTAAGATGTATTTACAATCACTTGAAGTTATCCGCATATTACCTAAAGGGAAGCCAAGCCAACCAGGAGGACATGGAACCAGCATACTTGTGGAAAAATTCAATACCCTAATAAGTACCTAGAGCAGTCCCATTTCCCTGAGAACCAGGGGGGGAAAAATCCAAGTTTTAACAGGGAGTGATATGTCCATATGTTTCATGTTTACCATGGCAACCATGAATTCCTGAGCTGCCTCTGACTTTGAGTCAAGGAAGACAAGTTGAAGAACCCCAACACCATAAACCTGGGGGCCAGCCCAGTCACAGAATTAAACAGCTATAGCAGAGCTACATGTAGTAGGAGAGTTGGTATGCAAGTTGTAAACTCATTTAGTGCTTATGAATGAACTTTACAAATAGGATTTCATGCCAAGTTTTATTGATAGAAAACTGAAGCTTCTACAGTCTCCCAGATGACAATAGTCACATCCATACCCTTACTCCAGAGTTTTGACTCAGTTTGGTACATTTCTAAGAAGGGAACCTCTCCTCTTTACCCATGCTGATCTTGGTAATGCATGTCAGCTCTTTCATTCACAATTAGACCATTGAAGTTCTAATGAGTAGGCCTCAAGTGGGAGCATAGGAGGCTGAAATTGAAAATATAGAAGCCACATTCCCTGAGAGAAGCTCACCCCATCTCTTGCATATCTTCCCATGTTTATTATCATGATGTCTCTGCCTGCCTTCTTTCCACTTACAGATTTCACCGCCTCCATCTCTTGTTCTTCCTCCCTCAGGCCAAAGAGAACTACACCCTGATCAGCCACACTATTCCCGCCCTGTCTTATATAGTACCCTGCTCTGCCAACCAGGTGGGTGGAAAAAATGCACTGTCATGTACTTCCAACCAGACAAATTCAATATGATATGATGAATACCTTTAGTAGGCATATCTCACCCTATCATGACTGTATTCTTTAATATTTGGCGTTCAAAGGAGCAGCAGCAAAAGGTCTTCTGTTGCAGTTGCAAAGTACAATTCCTAATTCAAATTCTTTGATCACGACTGAGTTGGAAAAGAAATGGCTTAGGATTAATGGTGGTGTTTTTCTACTGTCCAATATTTGATACTCTCATTATCCCTGTTTCTTCAGCATATTGGAAATAGGTAATATCAACAGTGTCAGTCAATGAAACTTCTATGCCTAGAAGTTTCTTCTGGCTGAACACTGAATAGTATCATCCAGTTGTAATGCTCTTTTTTAATTTCAGTAACCATAATTATAGATTGATATACAGTATTTCATAGTTACTAGTTTGCACCTAGTATTATAGTCTGAAACAATATTTTATGTCTTTCCACTACTAAATATTTTGCATAGTAAAAGGCAGAAAAGGTAAATGGTTGGACATGTTGGTTCATGGCATAGGGATGCTCAAACAGTTTCTATCAACTTCAAATTATGAAAAGGGGAATTATTTTTACCATGCACAATGAACTTATGAAAAAGCAAAGGAATTAGGGTATAAATTCATACAACAATGCAAAAGGTACAGTAGATTAATATTACAATAAAATCAAAACTATTTTTATTTGGCTTTATGTATGCTGAATTAGAAAAGAAATTTGAAAATGATTGTTGCATATGATAACATAGACAGAGGGCTTCTATTAGAAAAGATGGAAAGATGAAAAACTGAAAAAGATGGAAAGGTGAAAGATGGAAGCCTCACCCACAGTAGAAGGTTGGATTATAAAATTGATGGAGCTTGGAGAAATGAAGCTGCATCAATTTAATAACCCAATCGTCTAAGCCAGGGGTGTCAAACTCGCGGCCTGTGGGCTGGATGCATCATGTGCTGGTCCCACTCCCACCTGGTTTAGTGAAAAAAAGTCTTGATACATCATGTGACACTGCCATAACAACACGAGTTTGACACCCCTGGTTTAAGCTGACCAATTTGGTCAGGAAAAAAACAATTAAGACTTTAAAAAAACACTTTATATGGACTTTTTGCAAAAGATGGACAAAGCAGAACTGATGATTTATGGATTAGAAAGGTTTAAAGAGGGAGGGGAAAGAATAAAATGGCAATTACTTGATAGAAAGGCATAAGTCAGAATTTTATCCTTTTCTAATTCTTATCTTTTTTAATTTTTTATATTTTTAGCATAGTAAAATTCTAACATTTTGAATGAAAAAAAGATGTTGTTTGGACATGTTTACACATGATTTAGGGATACTCACATCTTTCCTAACACCACCCACTCTCTGCTGCTGCAAGGTGCTCTTGCATGAACTAGTATTTAGACATTATATTGTTTTTGTCTTTTGCATGCCAGTTTATTTCCGCAATTGCATGGAGAAATTGCACAAAGATTTTGCTCATTCTCATACCAGAAGCAGATTAGTCTCTGAATACGTGGTTCAGATGAGTATCATGGGAAGATAAAGTTATTAACTATTGAGCAAATTAAATTACACCCTGCATTAATGCTATGACTTCATGGTAGATAAAACAATACAAAACTTTAGATTTCTGCTTTAAGGTGTAAAAAAGATTGTGGCCCCACACAAATCAAGCTGGCTCAGCAATGAGACATTTCTCATGGGTTCACCAGGAGTATATGTAAATATATGTGTTGTGAATTCTCCAAGTATAATAATGATTTAAGAGGAGTGGATCTTGTCAATGCAGGAAGTATCTCCAGCTGAGGCTAATCAGAACTCTGCTCACTGTGTATACGAAGATGATATATGGAAGATTCCAGTCTGAATGAGAGATGAATCTTGAGAGCCACAGTAGATTTTAAATATGCAGACTCTGCCTTTGTGTAAACATATGGAAATTCAAAGATCTTTTGGATGCATTCACAGACAAAACAAAACAAAAAACAAAACAACCCCCACACCATACATCAAGGCGCTTTGCTTTTGGAATACATTCAGTGATCATTTTCTATAACAATAGTGTATAAAGCATTGAGTTGAACTTGGACAGATATATAAAAAAATTTCTCCTGAGGTTAAATTAAGTTTAATAAGTAATGCTCTAAGCAGGGCTCTTTTATTATTTATTGTAAATTATTTATTATTTATTTATTTATTATAATGTTTCTCTCCCACCTGTCTGCCTATTAAGAGCAAGGACATTAAGATAGCTAACAACATATAGAGTAAAAGATACACAGTTGGATCTGAATAAATTTATCACGGTCAATAAACACTGGGAAAAATACATCTCCTCTCTAAAAGAAAACAACAGACAGATATCCTTGTCCAGTTGAAATAGTTGACTGAAGAATTTATTTTGACATTGGGATTTTGGATTGTAGAGAATAACATTTGAATTCCAGTAAGGAAAAGGCCCTTTCATGAGAATGTGCCACCAAAAGGCAGAGCAATATCTCCTCCAAAGATCTCAGTTAATGTGTAAACAGCTGCATTCCCTTTGTGTGCAGGAAGCTAACAAATCTTGCAGGAGGAATAAAGGAACATAAATAAAGGAATATTGCTAAAAATGTAAAACCTCAGCTCTCTGAAAGTGGGGAAAAAGTTCCAACCCTGGAGGGGAAACATAACTTCAGAAACTCTTTTCTATCCCATGTGAGGTTGGTTTCCAATATCAGAAGGGGTTGAAGGAGGAATGCCTGGCAGAAACATTGATCCAAACCATCATGATAAATGTCTCCAGACTTGCAGCTGTCATTCCTAAAAACTGTTAAGTTGAATTCCCTCCCACTAACTTTTTTTTTTTAAAAAGGAATATAATAAAATAGAAAGTGAAAACAATATGGAATAGTTATTCATTCCTCACTTCCTTTCTATCAGCTCCTACAAGGTGTTGGATTTCTAAATTATTTTAATATTATTATGAAGACAATATGATTGCTTGGTCTATATTCTTCTTGTATTAAACTGTATACTGTCAACCTGCAATGGCTTTATAGGGTATGTATTTTTCCCATATTATATATATATGTATTTAAAGCCCATGTCACACCGCCCAACGGATGCAAAAAGGACACAGCGGACGAGCAAAATGTTCCATCCGTTGTTTATCCACTTCAAAAGGGGCAAAAAATTTGCATAATAATTTGCATAAATTTGCGGATAACGATTCGGACGTGGGGAGGCGCAGCGATGAGAGAGATCGGATACGAGAGAAGCCCCCAGAGATTGAAGAGGAATGAAGAGCGAAGATGGCGCATCTGCAAGACTTAGAGCCTCAGAACGGATGAACGGATACTGGAATGCTAAGCGATCACAGAGATAAGAGATAAAGATACAATGCACAGCGAGCCTAATGAATGAGGCGTAAATATGGCATAGCGAGGAGGATGCTTCGTAAGAACCTCGTAGATATAAGGAAGCAGCTCAAGCGTCGCCAATTCCAAGAGGAAAAGACTTGCCTGCGCAGACGGATTGGCTGCCATATTGATCCATCATATTGCTACTATGCTGCACAGCTCCTAGCATCTGGCCCCAAGCCCCCACTTGGTGCGCAGCCTGCCTGCAAGAATAATGCGCAAGCCATATCTCATAGCCTGTCCTTCTCCCTGCCAGCCTTGTTCATGTCTGCCTGCCAGCCTTGGTGCCTGCCTGCCTGCCAGCCTTCCTGCCCAGCCTTCCTGCCAGCCTTGGTGGCCTGGCCTCCCTGCCCAGCCTTGGTGCCTGGCCTTGGTGCCAGCCCTTTCTGCAGCCTTGGGTGCCTGCCTGCCTGCGCAGCATGCTGCCTGCCTAGCCTTTCCTGCCAGCCTGACTGTCTGCCTGCCTGCCAGCGCCTGCAACCAGCCTGCCTGCCAGCCCTTGCTGGTCTGCCTGCCTGCCAGCCCTTGGTGCCTGCTTGGCCTGCCAGCCTGCCTGCCAGTTGGTGCCTGCCTCCCTGCAAGCCTTTCTCTGCCAGCCTTGGTTCCTCTGCCAGCCTCCCTGCCAGCCAGCCAACCCACAACCAATGGCAGAAGCAGCAGCAAGCCTCAGCCATCTGCTGCCGCCCTGGCAAGAGGGACAGGGCTACCATCCTGCCCCCTGCCCTCACTCTGGTTCTCCTGGGGCTTCTGCAGCACGGGTCGCTCTTCTGGGGCTGGCGCTTCTGCTGTGTTCTGCTTCTTGGAGGCGCCTGATGACAACACACTCCAGCACCAGGCCACCTCCACAGCACCTGAACCATTCACCCTCTGAGACTGAGCGACCGAAGAGGAGTGCAGAGACTCATTTTTGTTTTATTATAGGCTTGTGGTCATTAAATGTCTAATTATGATCACAACACTTGCTTCATTCTTTTTTTTTTAATAAAGTTTGTGGAACTTTTCAGAAATGAATTTAAAGCCTTTGGCATGGCTTGTGGGATGGTTACAGGTAGCAGTGGGGTGGGGCAGGGATATATGAGGAATGGCAGGGATACCTTTGGTATGGGTATAGCTGTGGGATAGATATAACTCCAGTGCAGCATAGTGGATCTGGGTATGGTCCACCCTCCCAGGTGCCAGCACTATGGCGCCTTTATTATCAAGTAATAATGTATAAATCATCCACACATGTCAACATAAACACACAACTCTTTATTCGCCCTGTTCAATTGTCGTGCCCACCACACATACACTGGTGGCACCAGATCTCAGCCATGGTGATGAGACAGAGGCTGAAAGGAGCATACTCCCACCTCATAAGCAGCTGGCTACCGCCATGTCCTGTCTTGCCACTCCACTGCTCCAGCTGGGGAGTTGCACCAGCGTCTCAGGAAGGTTGCGCTGCTTACTGTGCGCCCTTCATGTGAGGCTCTGTTGGGGACCTTGCAGCTCCCTCGTGTCTTCAGGTTCACCCTTGCCTCCATTCCCCAGGCTCCATGTCCCCGATTGCCTGCTGAGGTCGCACAAGCCTGGTCCCTGTAACACTGGTAAGCGAGTGTGCCATGAGATTGTGCATGGATGCACAGCTTCCATGATCCCTCCTCACGGTCTCCTGGCTATGCTGGCATGGTGTGAGACAGTACGCTGGAAACCCTGTTGGCCAAGGATGCCAAAGGCGTTGTCCACACATCCGCCTTGCCCCTGGACAGCTGTAGTTGAAGATCTCTTTTACGGGCTGAGGCGTCTTTGGAGGTTTAGGGCTTCATGAAGGTAGGTTGTGGAGGGAGAAGGCGTACATCCCCCACGATGAAGTAGGTGCCACATCTTGCGTGTCCGTTGGCCAGTGGGTCTGGATCTGGGAAGCCACAATGAGTTGCGTTCCAGCCCGTCCTTGAGGACCACTGCCGTTTATAGACCTGGGCATAATGAAGATGAGCCGTTGCTGAAGCATCGATGTAACATGAATCTTGTAGTTAAGCATCGACCATGGCGGAAGAGGATGATGCTGAAGAAGCCCTTGGAGTTGAAATAAGTGAGCCTGAGTTGGTTGGAGATTTGCAGGCCACGTGCTTTGCCATCTATGGCTCCAAAACGGTGGTGGGGGAAGTTCACTTCTGATACCCACTGCTCTGCAACTTTCTTCCAGCCTTGCTTCAGTGGAAGGGGTACTGGGAGGAGCTCTCCTTGTATTCTTCGAGTGATGGCCTGCACCATTTCTCTGACATACAATGCTGGTTGGTGTTGGATGGCACCCTCCAGCCGTACTGCATGCTCCTGTAGGTGGCCTCGGAGGCAAAGTGGCGCAGAGTGAGTGCCCCTTGAGCCCAGGTTCCAGGCTGGGGCGGAATCTGGTGCTCTTGCTTGTCAACGCTGGGTGTCAGGCACTGCACAACTTCGTCAAACTGGCTGGAGGCATCCTCATGAAGTTCTGGAAACGCCCGAGTGTCTTTGTTCCTGAGGCTCCACCATTCAGCTTGGTTTGTTACAGTCCGTCCTCCTGGCTCTTCTGGCGAACATTCTTCGGACCCAGACTCTTTTGCTGCCTCTTTTTTCTTCTCGCAGTAGAGTTCCAGAGCCTGCAGATGGCTTCGCACTGTTGCAGAATGAATGGTGGCTGCCGAAAGGACTTTGTTTACAATCCAACGGTGGACAATGACTGGATGCTGTGGAAGAGGAAGAGTCAGATGAAGGCTGCAGAGGTCTTGCACAGCTGGGCTTGCTGGTCCTGAAAGTGAGATGCAGCTGTGTTGGCTCCCCCTTTTTATAGGCAGTGTAGAGTGTCCCTTTGCATCCTCTAGGCATCATCTTGGCATCCTCTAGGCATGCCTGTAGCATCCTTAATAATCCGAGATAGGTCCCCTCTGTGACGTTTTTTCCATTTTAAACGCTTTGTTTCAGCTGCATCCGTTCTGCATCCGTTTCTGCATCCCATTCTGGAGTCCGTTTCTGCTGCCTCCCTGCGTCCGGGGTGGATGTGAGTTTGACGCGGAATGCGTAATGGATGTGTAACAGATGCGTAGGCAGATGTGTAGCGGATGCAGAAATGATGGAACTGATACATTTTTCCGCGCAAAAGTTTTGGGACGCCCAAAACTTTTGGAGTGGATGAAACGTCCATAAACAGATGCTTTGGACGGATAGAGAGGAAGACAAACGGAGGCAGTGAGTACATCGCGTTTTCCAACGGATGGCAAGCTTTTTTTTCTGTTTTACATCCTCTTTGCATCCGCTGGTTCGGTGTGACATGGGCTTAATACTTGAAAAAGAAATCACCTTATCCTTTTTTTTCCTGCTAGCTTTCAATCAGTGGAACAAAAGAGAATTTTATTGACAGGCTTTTTTTTCACAGAAGAAAATTTCAGAGAGGTTCATCGTTGGAGTACACTGTTATTTCATCTATTTAGCACATTTGAGATGTAACCAAATTGTTTTGCTGATGAAAGTGTTTTAATGTTCAATCATCTTTCAAATTGATCGAGGCACCCTGGATTTTCTATTTTCTATTAAATCCTGAAAGATGTCATCAAAAAGGAACATCTATGGGCCCTTTAGTAGCAGTGCTATTGTCATTGGTTAGGTTTTATTTTTGAGAAATTAGTAAGAATTTTTCATTTCTTTAAAGAAATCTGGAAAAATAATCCATTCCATTTCTCTACCAACAACTTTCAATTTTGGGCAGGTTTAAAAAGATAATTATGGCCCAGATTATTCATAATCCTTTAACTAACAATGTCGGGGACTCCATTTGGATTCATCTATATGTTGCCAATCATCCCCAATCTTTTTTTTTAACACATGCAGAATTTTTGGTATTTTTCCATTTGTAATAAACTTACCAAATGTCCCCATACATAAATGATTGCCCTTGAGTTGAATGTTACATTTTGGTATTTTTAACTATTATATTTGTAATGAATTTAAGTTCTAAACTCAAGTGTGCCAAATAGGATATCAAACATGCAGAGGTTTGTGCTTTAAAGTTGATAGCTTCAGATTTCGATCTCTCAGTTTCCGATACATCCAAAAGATTTCTTTATTTTACAAAGAAAACCAATTGGTTGTGCTGAAATTTGATCCAACATGTTGGGGAACCAAGTAACATTATTGCAAGTTTGGCCACAGCTCTGAGATCATCTTCAAGTTTTGGAAGAGTAAGTATTCATCTTCATTAAGATCAACTTTCAATTTATCATTATATCATAGTTCAAATGAACTGTAACATCTCCATGACATATATTTACTTTAAATGGGTTAATCATGAAACATCAATATTCATTTATATTAGGACTTGCTGAATCAAGTCCTTATGTCAACTCTCAGGACATGTAACTGTTTTCCAAATTATCTATGTCAATACCTTGAGACCCGCTTTCAAAGCAATAGAAGATTGACAGCTAGCACGATATTATCTAGTTGAGTAATGAAACACCAGCAATTAATCAACCAACCTTAGGGAGCACTAGGGTTTCCATGGATCTTTGGTAATTTTTCTAAGAATTGATGTTGAGAACTAAATTACCAATAGATAAAGAGGTAATATTTTTGCAATTGATAAGTGTCATTAGCTTGGAATAGAACCAACTACACACCAAGACAGCAAGTAAAGTGGTTTGCCCATCAGGAGAAAATGTCTGGAGTTCCATGCCATATTTAGTTTAGTTGAGTTTAGTTTATTGTCATTGCACCTCATACAACAAAATCAAACACCATCTTCAGTGCACATCATGACCATGAAAAAATCACCAAACCATACATCCTTCATCCTCCACACATTGAACGGAAAACCCGCAGCACCACACCAAACTGCACTATACAGCAGAATTCAAAAGAGCTCCTGCCCTGGGATAGAAAGCTGTTTTTTCAGCCTATTTGTCCTTGTTTTTATTATTCTGTACTGTCTGCCAGATGGTAATAGTTCAAAAAAGGGTCCCAGGATGAGATGGATCTTTGAGAATGTTTTGAACTTTTTTAAAGGCAGCGGGAGCTATAAAGCTCTTCCAAAGAGGGGAGAGGGCAACCAATGATCTTCTGGGCAATGACAATAACCCTCTGGAGGTGCTTTCCTATCTGCCACGTGGCAATTGGCAAACAATTCAGAGGTGCGTAAGATAAAATCACCAAGAGTTTTTCATTCAGTTGTTTGTTTCCTGAGAAGTCTCAGGTATATAAATTTCTGCTGGGCCTTTTGACCAATGCTGCAATGTGAGCACCCCAGATCAGTCCTCTTTTATGGTAACACCCAGAAACTTTAAAACTGGCTGTTTGCTTCATTTGGTCTCCATTGATAAGCAAGGCTGGATGTCTGATCTGTTCCTTCTATAATCACCTATAAGCTCCTAGGTCTTATTGGTGTTGAGGACCAAGTTATGTCTCCACACGCACGAAAGCACTGACCATCATCTCAGTAGGCAGACTCATCCCCCCCCCCCGAGATGAGTCCCACCACTGTTGCATCATCTGCAAATTTAGCAGTAGTATTGCTAGCGTGAGTGGGAATGCAGTCATGCACATAAAGATTATAGAGTAAGGGACTTAACACGCAACCCTGCAGTGCACCAGTGTTAAGAATAAGGGCTGAAGAGGTATGATTACCTAATCTGACTCTCTGTGAGTGGCCAGATAGGAAATCCATAATCCAAAAGCAGATTGAATTCGAAAGTCCAAGGTCTAGAAGTTTCAACACTCGTCTATGTAGAAGAATTGTGTTAAACGCAGATATAAGGCGTACATAAAAAGAAGAGAAGGTCAAAGAGCATGTGGCAGAGTCAGACCCAGAACAAGATGGAAGACAGCATCAAAGACACACAACAGCAGCATCAAATAACAATGGTTGAAGCCACAAGAAGTGGAAGAACCAAAGCTTTGTTTCTCCCTCCACATCTAAAGTGATAAAAGAAGAAGCAAACAAAAAGAAGCCTGAAGTTTCAAATTAAGTTAATTAAGCTCTTAAATAGATCAAATTAAAATATATTTTGCATACTTCATAATTCACATTAGAAATCTATTTTGCTTTATCCTGAGAGAGTTTTCTTATGGTTTTAAATTAAGTAAAAATATCTTCATTCATATAATAACTATGGCCCATTGTTATACAAGAGTTAAATTAGGTTGACTAACGAAACTTCTCTTGTTCTCATTGGTAAGACTTTAATGAATAAGTACTGATATTGCTGCAAGGTTGGTAACATATTTACTAACCAGTAATTACGGTTAGAATGAACTGCAGCTTGCCAAATACAGATAACATTGGTACCAAAAATAAAACAGAAGCAGGAAAATCACATATATATTTAAAAAAAAATACAATTGCATGATCAACTTTAGTGTTTTATTCAATTTTGTAATAACCACTAGAATTATTTTCAAAACTTGCCCGTAGTTTGTAATATTACCCAGCTGAGATTTACAATAACATACAGCTCTGTGAAAAGTATTTATCATTTTTTAAATTTTATAAGACGATAAAGTTCATGCAACAGAATGCAGCCAGTGAATTTCCATTCTGTGAACTGAAGTATATATCCATTTTCAAGAAAATGCAAAAAAAGGTAGACCAGCACATTTCTTAAGCTTTGTTGCACAATGCTTGGAGAATGTCCATCTTCCAAGGCCTCTAAACAATTATGCATATTGACTAGGGAACATACAAATGTTTGGTGATTATTATGTAAATGATACTGTTGTCAGGAATCAAGATGTGAGTTCAGTTTAGTAACTGGTTGCATCAAATCTGATTCCTCAAAAATAAGAAAAACTGAACTTCCAGATCAGGGGTCTCCAACCTTGGAGTCTCCAACCTTGGAGAGCCCTGTTCCAGATTGTACAGCAAATAAATTATCATTTATTCAAAAAACAACTTACTCTTTGAACAAGAGGCTATCAAGATGCAGGAACACATGTACATATATGGTAATTTTATGAAAACAGCATTTGGGGGGGAGTATGAGTTTTTCTCAGAATAATAACTAATCACCAAGTATGAAAAATACAACTGACTCTGCAAAAATTCACTATGAAACAATTATGACTTTAAATATAAATCCACCTACTTATAGTCACTCTCGAGATCATTGCTAGCAATTGCAGGAATTTTTTTCATAAAAGCTTCAAAAGAACAAGCTATCAGGTTGTTCATTTTTATAGGGTTAGAGTTTTTTTTTCAAAGGTATGAGCAAAATGGATTATCTCTTTCATGGGTTGTTTGAAAAGTTGGGCAATGTGCAATAATGAAAAAGCTTAATTTCCAACTTCATTTTTATATAGAATTGCAAAATAAAATATTTTTCAGATAGAATGAACTTCTTTCAGTGGACATAAGCAAACTGTAATATGTGTATTGAATTTATGAAATGATTATTTTGAATTATGGGAAATTTCAGTTGGGATAGAAAGAGGGGCAGTCCTTTTATTCCTTTTGTGAGTTTAACAATATAATTTTGATTCCTTAAAATCATAACTACTATTATCTATCAAGTTACAAACTTCTCTTTTTGTTGCTCTTCTTTTTTTCCTCCCTAATATTGTACCCCCTTTTTTTAACTGACATTTCAATGCCTTCCCCACCCTTATCCTGCTGTGTTGTTTCATCTCACCAGGGAAAATTTCCAGAAAAGATAAACAAAAACCATGAGAATGTAACCCAAGAGTATATACAGTAATCCCAGCAAGGTTATCCAAGACATGAAAGTAATCCCAGCTGCCCAGCTACAACAAGCAGGCACTTTTTGGGGAAGTTCCAATATAAAAAGATGCCAGAAGCAGATGTTCACTTAACAAATTTAACAGATAATCAGAGTTGGAAGGGACCTTGTAGGTCATCTAGTCCAACCCCCTGCCCAAGTGGGAGAACCTACACCATTTCTGACAAATGGTAGTCCAATCTCTTCTTGAAAGTCTCAGGTGATGGCGCTCCCACAACTTCCGAGGGCAAGCTGTTCCATTGGTTGATTGTTCTCATTGTCAGACAGTTTCTCCTTATTTCCATGTTAAATCTCTCCTTGTTCAATTTCCATCCATTATTCCTTGTCTGGCCTACAGGAATTTTAGAAAATAGCTTGACCCCTTCCTCCCTGTGGCAGCCCCTCAAATATTGGAAGATTGCTATCATGTCTCACCCTGGTCCTATCTTACTAACACTAACCAAGCCCAGTTCCTGCAAACCAATTCATTATATGTTTTAGTCTCCAGTCCCCTAATCATCCTGTTGCCTTTCTCTGTACTTTTCTAGAGACTCAACATCTTTTTTTATAATATGTGACAAAAATGGATGCAAGTACTCTAGGTGTGGTCTTACTAAGGCTTATAGAGTGTATTATACTTCTTGATCTTGATTGTATCCCTCTGTAATACATTTAGGATTGCATTAGCTGTTTTTTGGGCTGCTGGCGCACACTGCCTGCTCATGTTTACTGGTTTGTCCACTAAGACTCCAAGACCCTCTCAACAGTTACTGCGTTGAGCTCTGGTTCAACCCAGTCTATGTATGTTGTACTTTGTTGTCCTTGTCTTGCCTAAGTGTAGGACTTTACTTTTCTCTAGCATTGAATTTCATTTTTTAGATACGCCAAGGTTGAGTCTGTCAAGATCCATCTGGAAAAAATACTTCCTTGCCATCTTCTCTCTTTAGTCACCGACTGTTTCCTTGATTTTTTTCTTGTATTAATGTTTGGAAGAACCTTTTTTTTATTATCTTTGGACTTTTTTTGCAAGTCTTTGTTCGTTCCTGCGCCCTTGCCTAACCTTGACTTCAATCCTTTGCAGATTCTGCTATCTGGCGTGATATCTGCCATAAGTTGTATGTCCTTCTTTCCATTTTGTACCTTGTCCTTTTTTTCTTCAACTTGCAGAGCAGATCTTTTGTGCAGCCCATGCTGGTTCTTGGATTCTTGTTTTTCTTTCTCAGTGGTATGTGCTGACTGGGCTTCTATGATCATATCTTTTTAGAATTTCCTAAAGATCTTGGTTATTTTCCCCTTTAGGATTTCATCCATGGATCTTCCAAGCTCTCTCTGAGTTTTATGAAATCAGCTCTTTTAAAAAATCTCAAGACTCATTATTCATTATGTTCCGTTGCTTGTGTTTGTGTTATGTTGAATTCTCGTTGACATGGTCAACTCTCACCCAAGTTCCTGCAGTTTGAACTCCACTCTATCAACTTCTTCTCTGTTTTGTAAAATTAAATTCCATTGGATGTCCCTACTATTTCACCCTCTAGTCTTTGGGACAACAAAGTTGGTCAGCTAGTTGGTTTGGAACTTATTTGATTTCTCACGTTGGTGCAGAATTAGTTTCCCAGTTGAATAGTCAGGATAATTGAAGTCCCCATTACTTGTTGATTTCTGCATATGTTTAGTTAATTGGCTGGCAAAAAAGGAACATAAATTTTTCTGCTTGTTTGGGTGGCCTATGATATACCCTATGGCCATGTCATTCTTTTTTTTCTTTATGTTGACTCCATATGCTTCTAGGAGTTTTTTCATCTTTGGTTCTGCATTTCTATTAACACTATAGTGGCCTTTACATACAGCTGCAACTCCACCTCCTCTTTTATGGGCATTCTGTTTTTTTTTAAATAGTTTGTATCTTTTACCAGTATGTTCCAGTCATGGGTTTCATCCACCAAGTTTCTGGTTAGTCCAACTATATCATATTTACTTCATGTATTCGTAGTTCGAGTTCACCCTGCTTGTTCCCCAGATTTTGTGCATTTGACAATGGCAAAGATGTAATTTATACTGTGTGGGAGAAGCCCAATGATAAATATCTCTGTAATTTAAATAAAAAAGATGTGAAGGAAAAGTATAAAATGCTAGATAGAATGAACCCATATTTTAAGTCATCACTTCAGCATTATTCACTCTACCTAAACAAATCAACAGAATCGACCACAGACAGCAAAAGCAGTGAGAGCAAGGCGTCTGATTTTTTTGACCAGCTCTTACCATTGACTTTGCTTGAAAGATAATGGCGGGAAAACTGGTAAATCAACTAATTGAATGCAGTAACATGCTGTGGCCAGAATTTTGCCCTGATTAGGCATTTAGCCATAGTGCTTAGGAATGAAGGCAAATATACATGTCCCAGGATAAGGGCTGGGATCCAATCTAGTCGGTCACTGAGACCGAGAGGTTATACTCTTCCAAGCTTTCAGATTCGTGGCTGAGTACATCTGTCTGGAACTATCTTAGCAGAATTCTTGTTTTAAGCAAATCTCTTTTTTTGTAGCGGGGTGGTAATGCCGTGATGGTGACAGACAAAAAATAATAATTCCAAGCGTCCTCTCCTGATATGCCCATTATTGTTTTCCACTAGAGTGGAGAGCTCAAGAGAAAGGGATTACAGAAGAGTAAAATAGCCACACAAATGTGTAGACTATACCAGATATTTGCATCGCATGCTCAGGGATGGCAGGGCCAGCAGTTTTGATGTATAGTTCATCACTATGGTGCCTTGCCTTACTCTCTTGTACTCTTCCTTTCCAATTCTCTGCTTTGGCAAGGAGAGGGAAGAAAAATAGCAAGTCAGAATATACATACGAGTGTTGCATGATTAAAATGATGTCATGTAATCTGCAAAGGTTGTAAATATTGGGCATTGATTGTAAAGTTATGTTCAGCCCCTTGTAACTTGAACAGTTGGTGAATGAAGTAGTGGTAAAGAGAGGTATTAGCTAAACATTTATGGGCAATCCTATTAATAATGATTATGCAGTAAGATAGATGAAATTATGATCAAATCATTTGAAATCAGGCAGAACACACGAAGCAAGATGAGGTTGAAGACCTGGAATGCCAATGCTGGAAGTATGAAAGGAGAAAATGTATTAGACCCTTTATGGTCGCAGGAAATTGAAACGAAGAAGATGAACGCTTAACCAACTTCGCCAATCAATGATTTACTTCATGGCTAACACAGTCTTCAAATAACCAAATGGATGCCTATAATATATACACATCACTAGGTGGATAGGGCATAAAAAAGGTATTAAACTTTGTGTAATATTTGCTATTTCATATGCCAGCAAAATAATGTTTACGTGTCAAACAACTTGGATAAAGCAGATGCCCCAGATGGTCCAGATAAGAATAAGATAAGAGCCAACAGATAAGAGCCAAAGAGGGAGATGCCAGCATGTCCAAGCTGAAATTTAAAAAAATCAGGAAAATAGGCATATTGCTGGAAGATAATCAGGATTGAGATTTGGGTTCTTCTATAAATAGCTTAGTGACATGACGCTTTTTTTTGACCAAATGCATAGTTTTCAGTATTTTTATATTTGCAAATTAATTAACCAATGCCATGATATATAAATATTCTTGAGTTATGTTTACATTTTTGGTATTCTAATCATTATATTTAAATGCAATTTAACTTCTAAACTCAAAGATGCTAAATAGGATATCCAGACATTTTTCTTCAAGCAAAAATATTCCAGTGTATTTAGATTTACATTAATTAATTCAACTTATTGTCATTAGCACATGAACATAGCAACAAAATGCAGTTAGCATCGTAACCAGAAAGTGCAAAAAACAGCAAATAAAGTATAAATATATATAGATAAAGATAATCCAAATATGTAATGATCTATTAATATACCGAATATTTATTAATAACAGATATATATATAGGAACGGAAGAATATATACGACTGTACTAGAGTGTTTAAGTATTTATTAATTTATTTGGTTTTCCAGTTGCTATACAAGATAATAGGTATAGAAAAACATAGTTTGAATACATGGGATACATATAAGAAAATAAAAGAAACAATAGGTCCAGGGATGTAGGCACGTGGTGCGCTTATGCAAAGCCCCTAACCAAGACGTCTTAGGAAAGGGGTTGAGTCAAATGTAAGAAGAGTCTAGAGGTTAAGGTTTTGGGTTGGGGAAAAAACCACAGAGCTCCAGGTAGAGTATCAGACATTGACCAACTGTCAACAATTCATTGACAATTCATTCTCAATGAACAACATTCATTCTGTTGCTGAAGTTGTATTCCCCTGCAATCAAGTTGGTGCGGCGAACTTGAGTTTTTTAATCTTGTGTGCCCTTGTGTGTTATAGCGTTGAAGCTGAGTATTCATACTTGACAGGTAGGACATTGCAATGTATGATTGTATATACTATACTTAGATGGACTCAAAGCGGTATAGTCTAAAGTTTTCTAGGTCCCGAGAATTCAAAGTCTGGTGGGCAGAAGTATTCTGCAGCAAGTTAAGGAATGGAGAACTCCTTCTGTGAAATATTTCTGACTTTCCTCAACTGTGTTTAATAATCAAGATACCGTAATGTGGTTCCAGCACTGCTGAGCCTGTATTGAGTATTGGTCTGGCAAATGTTTTGTAGCTTCTAGTTACGTAGTATAAATTACCAGAGAAGAAACCTACATAAGATTAGGTTGACAAACTCTTAACGCCTTTTTGCGCTATGTAGTTATACTGGGCTCTAGCACTTAGATCATTTGAGATGAGTAAATCAAGATCCTGACAGAGTTTGGGATACATCAACAAGTCTTGACTATTCAGCCTGTCTTTTATTTTCTGACTTCTTTTTGCATATGATAAGACAGAGCATTGTGTTTGTTGAGATTTGAAGTTTGTATTTGTTGACCATCTCTGATACATAGTCAGATCTTTTTGAAGTGGTAGTCAGTATTGTCTGTGTATTGAACAGCTTTACATCATCAGCGAAGAGAACGGCAGGTGCTCTTGTGTTCTGTTCGGAAAATAAGGTGCGCGAGAATCCGGGTTCTAACAAACACTCTTTATTTAAACAGGTTAAAGTAACTGGTAACAGAATACATTGGCTAAGCCGGCAGCAGCCTCTTACTTATAGCGGCCATGTTTCGCGGCTTGTGGCAATGAAGTTGTTTGACGTGCTCCTGCGTTCGGCTGGCCAATCGAATGGCTCTTAAGTATACCCAAATCCGAGAAACAGCCTTTTTCGGCCAAGTCAGATGAGCTATTTGAAATGCTACCACGTTCTATACACAACACTACTTAGCTTATATGATCACAGAGGTCAATTTATGTAGAGTAAATGAAAGAGAGTTGGTCCTAGAACACTCTTGGGGGACACCAATGTTGACAGGTACACGGATTTGATAGACGCTTCCAATTTTGACCTATTTTTGTCTATTTGACAGGAATGCTTTCTAATCCAGTTATGCAGGTGTCCAGAATACTAAAGATTTAAGTTTTTAGGAGTAGTTTGTTCGTGTATCACTGAATAAAGGCTTTAAGAATCTATGTAGATTGCATCTGATTGCTATTGCCTGAATCGAGTTGTGTAGTCCATATTTTGCAGTGTAAGAGTTTGAGCCATTGCAGGATAGTTTTTTTTTCTGAAACCAAATTGTTTATTAGAGAGTCAGGTTTTTTGTTTCCAAGTGAAGATAAATGGATTGGTTAATAATTTGTTCCATGACTTTACAGGTAACACAGCATAAAGAGATTTGGTCTGTAATTTAGGCTGGGGTCTCCTTTGTGGAAGATGGGATGATTGGTGGCTTGTGAATAGTTTTCTGCAGGAGCTGGTCTGAAAAATTTTCAAAAGATTTGCTTAGACTTCGCGTGGCAGCGATAGCTTTTTAACAAGTAGGCACACATTCCTGTTCAGTCCAATAGATAAAAACGTTTTAGATTGTGCTCATGTCTTTTTCGAACATTATCTTCTGTAAAACATATGTATAGATCATTTGTAGTTGTTTGTGGTTCAATTAAGAAATAACTGGGCATCGATCCATTGCTGTTTATAAATACTGAGCCAAAGAAGTGTTAAAAGAGGTTGGCTTTAATGGTGTCATCATTGCAGGTCTTACCAATTAGGTCCTTTTCAAGGGGTGGAGGGACCTTGAGTATTTTATTTGTTGTTTACAAAATTGTAGAAACGCATGGGTGGATTGGTGCGTAGAAGGTTTTCCTCTGTTTAATTGTGATAATCTGGTGCCATTCAGTCTTTATCTGGTGGCAATAAATTTTTGTGTTGGCTTTTGAAGTTGGCAACGTGAACAGATTTGTGTTTTCTGCCAAAGTGAACTCTTTTTGATTGAAGCTTCTTATTGTTATGGGTAATCTTGTTTTTTCTGCGTTTTTGGAAGTGTTTGTTTTGGTACACTAATAGTTTTGGATTGACCTTTTCGGACTTTCAAATATAAAATAATGTTGGTTAATGGTCTTCAACAGTATTGGCACACAGTAAATAGATAATGCCAATCAGGGATGAGAGATAATTGTCTATAATAGATCATAATTGGCCCTTTTTTTGAAGTTTATAATTAGGGATCACATTGTTGTGTTGATTTTGTGTGGACATGTGTTGAGACAAAGTCAATCTGTTGTGGTCAACTGCTGGAAAAGTTTTAATTTGTATTACGTAAAACTGAATTCAAAACTATTGCAGAAAACTGAGGCATTGAAGGCAGTTGTCTTAAGTCTAGTATATTGGTTACAGTTGTTCAGTCCCAGGTTTTTGTTAGCAGCATTGTGGAAGGTTATCATGCCATGGGTTCAGTTTTAACATTGTTTTAGGTCCAGTTATGTGAGGTAGATGAATGTCACCTAAGAAAGATTAAAGTGTGTGGCAGGGGATGTTGCCCATGTTAGGTAGTGAATTTAGCTTGTTTTACATGAATCAATGTCATAATCAGGGGCTCTATAACATAGTAAGAATCGAAATGTTGATATTTAAGGACAGTTCACAGAACGATGGTTCCAGGAAGAGCAAGCTTTGGGTAACTTGGATGTTTTTTTAGGACTGTACGGACTTTTTATAGAAGATTAGCAACACCACCTCCTGTACAGATTTCACGATCTGATCGGTTAAAACATGATAGTTTCTTTTCTGTGTAATGGAGTCAGGGAGAGATGCATTGAGCCATTGTTTCACAGACAAATATTTTGAATGTCGATTAGCCATATTTAGTCAGAGGAAAAATTAAAGATATTTTATTCACGAAGGCTCTTTCATTGAGCATGCTATATTTAAGATCAGTTGTAGTTGGACAATTGGATAGTTGGGGTGTGTGGTTGCCCGAGTTTTGAGTGATGGATAAATTTATGAAACATATTGAACTAAGTATAATGCACAGAGAGTTTATACAAAATATCTTATAATATTATCAGGAAAGTATCCAGTGTGTGTGTGAAAATTAACAAGTTGAAGAGTTCAACTAAGGAGACCGGCTGTATGGTGAAGCTGTTCTTAGCCTGCTGGTCTTGAGACTGCAGGCACCTGAACCTCTTCCCAGATGGAAGAAGGGTAAACAGTTTATGGGCTGGATGGGAGGAGTCCTTAATGATGTATATAAATGCATTGTTTGTAGAAGTATGGAACTGTAAGAAATTAATTTCCTTTCATTTTTTAATACAACATTTGTGTTTGGCACCTTTACCTGAGATTCATGTTTTAGAGTTGATAGATTCATATCAAATTCTCACACATCTAAAAGGTTTGCTTCTTTTGTGAAAAGACAGTTGGCTTCACTGAAACCTGAATCAACCAGATAAGACCTTGGGAACGCTTAGAAAATATTAAAGAAATTTTTATCCATGGTTGTGTTGAAGCTGAGGGCACCTTCAGGTTCTGTCAGAATTGTGAATATACATTTTCATTAAAATCACTTTCAATTTCTCATAATAGTATAGTTCCAAAATTGCCTGAAATCTGATTCAGCTACTATCGATAAGATGGGAAAGCTAATAATATTACAGGTAGTCTCCAACATATGAAAATTGGGATTAGAATTTCAGTCATAAATCATTGTTATCATAAGTCAAGGTACCCACATGACCAAATCTGAGTTTTTTTCATCCATTTTTATAGTGGTTGTTAATCAAATCCATTCTCCCAAATAGGTTTTTTTTTATTTTCTGGAAATGACAAAAAATCCCCAAAACCTGGAAACAGTCACAAATTGTGGTCATATGATCATGCGTACCAGTCATAAATGTGATTCAGTTGCCAAGTACCCTAATGCTGTCATATGACTGCTTGGATAGGTTGAAATGTTTTGTGACAGGCAGAAGTGTTCTACAGGCAGAAAGGTACACCTTCTGAGGCAGTCATAACTTTGATCAGTTGTGAAACAACTGATTATAAATCAAGGATTATCTGTAATTGAATTTTGTCCAACTGCGGTGAATCTGAAGGCAATTGTGGAATAATGCTACAATGACCTGATTTCAGTTTAGTTTAGTAATTAATACTTTAATTAAATAAACTGACTTTAGTAAGTAAATAAAATGCCTTAAATATGAAAACCACAAAATTCAGAAGTGGATTAGTGTTGCCTATACACATGAACATCACCAGGAAGAGTAAATTTTACAAGGTGTGACATTTTACATGATGTGAAAACTATTTTGCAATATACTTGATTTCACAATGCAAGCAAAATAATAGTTAAGATCATCCAAAGCAGATTGGACTTAGAGCCCTACATAAAAAGGGAGATGCCAGATGTTCAGAATGGCTTTAGATAAGATCAAGGTGCATGAAACATCATTGCTGATAATATGAAAAATAACATGCAAGAGAAACCCAAGGAATACCAAAAAGAAAGCAATGTGCATACTACTGAAAGGCCTTTGATTGTACTGAGCTATGAAATGTGCTAAGAAAAATGGAAATTCCACATTTATTTTATTTTTTATTTTATTTAGTTTGTCAGTTGCTTACAATACAACAGGTATAAGAATAAACATAGTTATGAATACATGAAATGAATACATATAAGAAAAATAAAAGAAACAATAGGACAGGGACAGTAGGCACATTGGTGCACTTATGCATGCCCCCTATTAAAAGATAATCTCATTATCCTTGTGGGAAAGCTATCTTGAATTTATTCCCAACCCCTGACTACATTTGGGGCTAGGTTCACACTGCCACAAATCATTTTCAAGGCTATCTCTAGGTGGAATCTCTTTAGAAGAGTTATAGAGGCATCTAGCCAGACCACAGCAAGGTCATTCCATGTTGTTGTCAGTTACTACATTCCTGCAGTAAATGCTGTGTCATAATTTATGGTTTTTCTAAGTCCTAGGTATCATGTACAGAGAATATAACTTGTAATGTTATGGACTTTGCGACTCTTCTGAGTTATTTTGGCAGGAGCCCAGTGATCAACTGCAGTTGTTTATGTCAATTGGCATTCTTAACCACAACTATCAGGTGTAGTTGGCAGGATAAGCATATGGGGCAGGTCACTATGTTTGGTACACCCCTGTCACTATGTTTGGTACACTCCCTGTTTTGGAGGTCCATGGCTCCTTCCTTTGGGTAAAAGATAATCAGACTGTAGGAGGCATCCAGAACATCAGTCTGGAGCCCCTTCACACCCACAAGAGATCTACCATCTCCATCATACCTTGAATTCTGTTGACCTGTCTTTTCTTAATTCTTATCTACTGCTAATTTGCCTTGACCGTTAGTAGTTCAGATTCTTGTAGAGAGTATTAGTATGCAATAAACCTGCATTCATTTGAACAGCCTTGATTCCTGATTTCTTGCACCTGACACTATGTCCTCTTTACCCAAACAAACCTCCTTGGAGATGTTTAATTTGGGATTTAGGTGATAGGAAATTCCAGTGGAATTTTGTAGGAGCAAGTTCAAAGATGTGAATCTAAATCCAAGGACATTGCAATTGAACAACAAATCACAGGTTCCTTCTTATCTGACTGTACAAGAACAACTAGCAGGGATTGAAGGATTTGAGGGCTGATTGAATTTTGTGTGTGTGTGTAAAAACAGGAAACGGGCTAACAGAATGATAATTTTTGTCTGCTCTTGTCTTAACCTGCTTCTAACTGATTGTCCATCTTCCATTGATATGTTCCCACTTGTATATCAGACTAATCTTTCTTCTTCTCAGCTATCCTCGCTTGTGAAGCTAGGGGAGGTTCCCCCATGATCTCCATAACATGAAACACAAAGAAGAGGATAGTTGATTCCCATGTTGTGAAAAGCCTTTTTCACATACATTTTTATACCTTTACAAATTCACTGCTGCTGACCAGAGCTGTCCATTTTTAAGCAGTCTATAAAAATATATTTGTACCTGCAAGCTTGGATTAGAGTTAGATGGGCTCAGTGAATGGTGAGGAATACATTGTTCTTTAGATCCATGCCACTGTTTTTATTTCTGTACTTGTTTTGTAAGGTAATGTTATTTTATTTCTGTAAAACTACCTAGAGTTATCTGTATAAATAAATTAATAAATAAAATAAAATAATAAATAAATAGTATCAAGATCAAAATAAATATTTCTTTGTGTCTATTCTGTTTCAGTTAGACTGCACCTAGAATACCAAATTGAATTTGAGGCATTGTATTTTAAGAAGGAAATTGATAAACTGGAGTATGTTCAGAAGAGCAACCAACATGATAAGAAACCTGACAGGAAAAGTTCAAGAGGAATTATTGGAGGAACAAGGTATGTTTAGCAAGAAGAAGGATACATAAAGATACAAGAGCTATTTTCAAACACCTGAAAGTCACCTGAAAGACTGTCATGAGGAAGGTGGGACTGAATTCCTCAGGTAGTTCTAGAAGAGAAAACAGACAAACAAATTTAAATGATAAGTAAGTTGTAGTTGGACACCAGGAACATTTTCCAGTGATAGAAGCTGTTCAATCATAGACATTCCTTTGTAAAGAGAAGCTGGGTGGCACTCTCCTGTGGATATTCCACCTAGGCTTTTCTACTGGGAAGAGAATGTAATCAGATCAGCATTTCTCAATCTCAGCAACTTTATGCGTAGACTTCAATTCCCAGAATTTACCCAGCCAGTTGATATCCAAACATCTTAGAATTGCTCAAATTGCAATTTTATGCTTCTGTATTTTGTTTTATTTACATTACTTAATAGTTCATTGATTATTTATGATACATTTGTCATTTTAATGAATAGGATTTATTTTTCATTGAGCATGTAATTTCAATTGAATATAATCTCTTCAAAGTCTTTTGAGTTGGCTGAGCTATTATATCTATTAAACACATTTCTTTATCAAATTTACATGGCCACCTGTCTGAAGTGAAGCGACTCTGAGAAGCATATAGCAAAAGAAAGCATAAAAAGAATACACAGTCAAACACAGTCATATTTAAATATACACATACACAGAAGTGACTCTGAGCAGCATATAGCAAAAGAAAACATAAAAAGAATACACAGTCAAATACAGTCATATTTAAACATACACATACACAGTCCATACACCACAGAAGATTTGATCAGCAAATAAGAGCTACCTCAAGAGTCAAGGGACTTCTGGAAAATAAGGAGAAATGGAACTGAGGGAGGAGAATATTCCATAAGGCAGGTGCCATGGCAGATTAGATCTGCTAAGTATAAATTCCAGAGAGAGGGGACTTGTAGCATTCCTCTCATCCCAGATCTGATGGAAAAATATATAATCCAGAGAGATGGCACTTCAGATAACCAAGCCCCATGTTCTGATGGACTTTAAAGGTCAAAATAAGCACCTTGAATTAGACCAGCGAATTGATTGGCAGGATGAGGGTACACGGCAAAATCCAATGAAGTTAATCCTTTATTTTATTCCTAGTGGACAGAATCCTGCCAAATTAAAACTGTAACCTTCCAAACTCCTAGATATATTCTGGGATTCTAGGGTGTGGCTACCCTGAACCTCTCTGCCCCTCCCCCCATCCATTTTGGGACTGCACTGTCTCTTAATCTGGGACTCTCTCTAATGAGATTTATTACCTCCTCTCTGGAAAAACTCTGTGTTCCTAAGACTCCTCCCCACTGATTTTTAGGTGAGCATTCTATCACACCTGTGCCACTTTATCAAGTCAGGAGTGGCATGAATCTACATAGCATGTGGTCAGGGGTGGGATCTGACAGTGTTAACTACCAGTTCAGTCATTTACGAGGTTCGGTGATTTACGATGTACTTCCCTGCACGCTGCTGGCACGCGCCTGTAAATAGTCATCAGCATGCTGCATGCAGAGAAGCAGCCTTGCAAAAGGCCCTTTTTTCCTGCTTTTTAAACTGCAGCTGTGCCTCGCACGGCAGCTGAAGTTGAAAAAATCAGGAAATAAAGGTCAGGCAAGGTCAGGCGGGCGGGTTGGCAAAAACATCAGCAGACATCGAACCAGTTCGATGTCTGCTGCTCTTCAGAGCTACCAGTTCTACAGAGTTGGACAGAACCGGTAGAAACCAACCTCTGCATGCAGCTGAGTTTATAGTCCTAAGGCCCCATCTACTTATTCAGGTCCAACAAGTTAAATTGATCCCTAATAACCAGGCAAGACTCCTCCCAAGGCATATGATGTGGACTTGCAACAAGACTGAAATCCAATTCCAAAAAAGTTCAAGCTAATTTCTTTGTTAGGTGTTGAACTAATTCTTCCACACATTCCTGGGTATACTTGTCCAAATTTCCTCTACCCATGAGTACCCACGTCACACTAAACAAGGCTGCAGGACAACAATTCATTGATGCAATAAGGATAGAGAAGTTCTGATGCTTTGCTGCTGTTTTTGCCACAAATTAGGCCTCAGTAGCAGTTCTAATCCATGTTCAGTCAAGTTTTCCTTTGCCGAGTAACAGTGATGCTTTAGACATTTCTCTTTTTTTTTAAATCTCCCTCAGCTCCTCCATGAATCATGGGGAGTGATGGGATGCATGAGAGGAGAGAGATCCAAAGTAATGATCCTATCCAAAGCCACAGTCACTATACTGTTCCAAGTGGCAGCCAAAATTTCAGATTAGACACAGCAGACCCGTAGGAACAATCCCCAACTCTGTCCAAAACCCATCTAGGTCCATCAATTGTTGGGGAATGGCTAGTCTGTTATATCTGGCCACCCTGCAATCAATAATGGTGCAAAATAATCCCATGGTAATCAGAGTGTTGACATGGATAAAAGAGACAGTGCTCCACCAATTTCAGATCACATAGCCACCAACTGGAACACCAGATCAGGTGTGTGACTACTGTCTGTGTGAGGTGATCTGTTATAGGTCCATGACCATCATGGTGACTATGAATCCCAAGGTTAGAAAAACCCTAGAAAAGGCAAACTGACCATAAGTCTAGGGAACTCCACTGCCAATTTAGAAACAGACTCAAGGAACTCAGGCTTGGAGGCTGGCACAGTAGCAACAATTACAACTGATCCCTAGAGCCCAACTTAATGAACAGGGTCTCACATCCGGTGACCTATGGAGCAGCACACTTGAAAACCATAAATGATTCCTGACAAATCATCACCACACCTCTACCTCTGGCCTAGAGTCCTGACTTTGCCATACTCAGAACCCACCTGGACATATCTCAGAACGGCTCATCTCCACCTTCTGGACCCAGCCAGGTCTTGGTAATATATACGATTCTAGCTCTCTCATTGATGATTAGATCACAGATGAGGGAAGCCTTAGTACATGTATTTATTTGCATACATATAAATAATATATATTTGAGAAAGTCATGTACGTTTTACTGAATGAAGAACAACTGTCAAGCCATGAATCATGATTTATTAAACAATAATAGGATTCTTAAAATATATAAATGAACTCATCAATATATGAACCCAAATCATACAAACTTTATTGTGGCTTTAATCCCACAGTGATCTTATCCAGTCAGCTCTTAATCTAGTCAGTACTCCACAGAGATAGCTCTGACAACACCACAATCATACTAATAAAGTAAAAAAGTAACCTTTTAGGGAAAGCAGAGTCAGTACATGCTTTCTTCTTGAAATGCCTTGCATCCTATGAGTATTTTCTACCAGAAAGGTTGCTTAAAATTGATTTCATTGTATCACTGACCAATGACCATATAGGCCAAGGGTGTCAAACTTGTGTTGTCACAGAATCGTCACATGAAATATCAGCACTTCCCCCCTATGCTAAACTGGGTGGGGCCGGGGCCAGCATGTGACACATTTGGCCCCCTAATACAGACATTGCATCCAATAAATGCTTGGGGAGGAGTATTCTGTTCCTAATATATCATGTTTCTCCTGGTCCTGCTCTTCTTATATAAATCATTGTATTAGATAAATACAGGTAATGTAGGACTTGGATATAAAAGGGTGTGAGTCAAAGTAGCTGCTGGGTGATATAATTCATCTATTGCTGCTTAATCTGAGTAAGTCTGAATATTGAACTACCAAAGACTATTAAAACAGGAAGTTTGCAAAATATTTTTGTATTGTTAGTCACTGTAATAAATATATATTTACTGTTTAAATGACCACTTGTATTTTGATTTCTGTTTTTTTTCTTTTTGTCACATGCCAGATGAAGTACAGTAATATATCCTGGGGATACAATTGGGATACTCATAGTAGGTAACCCTCTACAAAATATGTTGAGTAATACTTCAGTGATATAACAAATGATTTATCATAAGATCAACTGATATATTTCTGAATTTCTGGTACAAGTGGACTTACAACCATTCATGCAGTTACCATTCAAAGTCACGATGTCCCTAAAAAAGTGACTGATGACTGTTTGCACACTTATGTCTGTTGTAGCATCTCCATGCTGCATGTGATCAAAATTTGGCATGTGATCAAAATTTGGCCATTTGGCAAGTGGCATCTATTTTCAGTGATTGCAGTGTCCTGGCGTCATGTTGCGACCTTTTGAAACCTTCTGACAAACAAAGTCAATGGGGAAGCTAGATTCACTTAACAATGGGGTTACTAACTTAACAACTGCAATGATTCACTCAACAACTATGGCAAGAAAGATTGTAAAATGGGTCAAAACTCACTTAACAGCTGTTTTGCTCAGCAATGGGAAATTTAGGGTCATATGTGGTCATCAACTGAGGACTGCCTGCAGTCCTTAGTGCATAAGAATTAGATGTGCTCATTGCTATATAGCACCTAACATTGGATAGAAATCAATTTGGTCAATCTGCTGATTTAAACAGTTGATTCAATTGGATTATTTAAATTGTTGAATTGAGTTGTTTGGACTGAACAATCAATTAGGTAAATTGTGTGAGTACACAAAAATGACAATTCATTGGATTTCCAAGTTGATTTGAAGACAATTCAATTTGAAACATGGACTGATGTAGTGATTCAATTCAAAATTACAATTCAAAGGCACAATTGAGCTGACTTGCTTCCAAATAAAATATTGTACTGTAATCTAAACTTTGTGCAGCCCTCTTCTGGCTTGTCTCAAAAGCTAAGCAGTCCAGGGGTGAATCCAGGGGTGGGATTCTACTGGTTCTGATTGGTTTTTTAGAATCCCTTGTTAACTTTCTAAGCAGTTGAGAGAACCGATAGTTAGAAGCAATCTCTTTTTGTTTTTTTCCTCCCTTATTACATTCTTGTCAGTACTTCCTCTCTCTGGAACTTCTGGGGCTTGACTTTCTTAAAGGGGAAAGGTTGTTTTAAGATTTTTTACACTGCTGTTGGGAGGAAATACTTCTGTGAACAATCAGCACTTTGAAGAAATAATTGAATAATGAAGCAACGTTTTAGTGACAGGGAACCAAGATGAGTGACATTCAGCAAGGCTTCTTGGCTCGCTAGAAAGATTGACATTCAAACATGAGTTTACATACCTATCTCTGAGTTTTTGGACTAAAACTGTTTTTTTTTTTTTTTTCAAAAGAATTTTATTAATTTTTAACAAACAAACATATACACACAAACAAAAACATAAGAAACATAAAATATCTTTTTGGACGGCAGTTTGATCCCGAGTTAAATCTTTTTGTACAGACATAAATTCAAGTTCATGCTTACTTTTATGTACATTCATTTCTTATTCACTATTTTACATTTTCTATATAGCTTTCTCCTTTTTACTCTCTTAATTCTATATATTTATTCATCTCAATTTAAATCATTATACTTTATCCTTTGTCTGTCCTGTTCAGCTGTCTATTATTTTTCTCATTAACACAAAAATTTCTTCTGTATTGACTAATTGGAGTAAATCCCTTATCATACTTATCTTCCTAGTTTTAAAGCTTCAACATAACACATAATTTCATTCAGATTCTGCGTAGTACATTCTAAGATAGACTCAATATTTTAAACAAGGAAAAAAAATTTTAAAAATATATAATATAATTAAAACAACAATCCATAGCAATTAAATTATATCATTAAAATTATTATTCATTTAAGTCTTAACGATTTTACACAATCTTTCTTAATAAATATCATGCTTCTATGGGCATTTATAAATTTTGCTTTAGTTACTTCCCTATTTCACTTATGTTTTAAAATATTATAACAATGACAATGTTCCCATTTTTCTTTAATTCAGTTCTCTCAATATTTGATTTCATTTATTTTATTTAAAAAAAATTTCGCTAAATTAATTAAATTTATTTTGTCCATTTTATAATCATATATTATTCAATTTTGTAAATTATTTCAAATACAAATACAACAACACAATCTTATGTACTTTGCAGAATCTCTTTTTTCAATTATATTGTTTACCCATTATCTCTAAATAATTCTGTTTTTTACTCATTGTTTCAACCTTTGTAGCGCTTCTCCTTCTTCTTTCTCCTTGCTTACCATCTACCTTTTTACCCCCTTGTCTCTTAATCTCACCCTTTGTGTATTCTTCTTTTCTGTTTGCTTTCTGATGTTGTGTCCACTTTTCACTTGTTTTCCCTTTTTTGGTTGTTTTTTTTTAATCTTAAATTTCCATTCTTTTTCTCTCCTTTCCCTTTCTTCCCAAATAAAAGTTGCTTGTTCATTAGGGATGGTTTCTTCTTCATCCCAATCTTCTTGTTCTTGTAGTTTCTCATATGTGAAATTGCCATTTCTAGGAACGAAAAATAGAGCCAAAGATCTTCCTTCTTGTTTCTCTTGTTCATATTTTATAAATTCCATTTTCAGTTCATCCATAAGTAATGCCATTGTGAAAAAAAAAAATTAAATGACCCAATGATTTTAATCCTTCAATAAAAATTTCCAAAAGTCCCAAAGTCACCAACAATCCAAAACACACAGTCTATTTCATTTAACACCTTCTTCTTTTTTTTCACTTTTTTTTTTTCCATTTTAATGCTTCAAAAACCTTCAAATTCTTTTTGACTTCAATCCATCTGATAGAATAGCCATTATAATCCAAAATAGAAAATCAATAGTAAGAGGGCCAAAACAAGAAGAAAAAGGATAAATAAAAAGCAAAAGGTAAAAATATTACTAGAGTTAAAATATACAAAAGGCTGGTGAGTAAAGATTTTACAAGTATATTATGGACTGCACACTGCACTTTATTTATTTATCAAGGCTCTTATTATGACTCTCTTCTCTAGCAGCTTCAAAGCAAGCTCAAAGTGTTGAAATATTGATAAGAGTCCAGGAAAACACTGTAATAATATTTTTCTGTGCTCTCCTCCATCTTATCAAATTAAAATGTCCTTGAGAAGGAGTAAGTTATACATTTCTCCCAGTTCAAATAAAGTATTTTCAGCCTCTAGTTGGCAGTGGTTGCAAAATCTTTAATACTTTTTCCCCCCAGCAGAAAGAAGAGTAATGTATACAAAAGAGAAAAGAAAGAAAAAATCAAAGGGGTCTCTATCTAATGAAATTAAAAAATCAAAAGAAGCATGAAAATATTATAAAGAAAAAATTCAATCTGGTTACCTACAAAATCAACATTAAAGTCTCAGAAAAAGAAGTAGTAAGGAAAGAATCAAGCCTCAATTTGACATCACTTTAAAAAACGCCGCTTAAACAATTCCAGTCAACAAAAATAAAGTCACAGGTTTCTTCTTTTGTTCAGAGATATCTTTCAGGTCTCAGCAATTTACATTACAAAAGAGGTTTCCACCAACCGACACACATTCGCTCAAGCCATTTCTTTTCGGAGCTGCCCCCGACTTCAGCAGCTTTGGAGGCTGCTTTCCACGCACGCAAAAGGATTCTCCGGATCAAACAGAGATTTGCGATATCTCTGGGATCTGGACTGTGCCTTCTCAATCCCGTTCTAACGGGACGGTTTAGTCCATTAGGACCGACCAGGGGGCGAAAATATCAGCTGCGATCTCAGAGCCCCGAGATCGCAGCTGTAGCACTGAGACGAAGCTCCGCCTTCTCCTAAAACTGGTTTTTGTTGAAGGTTAATTTTGTGCTTGGTGATGTTTCATTCTGTGTTTATTGATGGGATATTTTTTTCTATTCAGCTTCAACAAGCAACAGTTACGGTTGTGATTTAATTATTTGTATTGTGTTTGAATTTTTTCCTGACTCATGGTTTCTTTTTCTATTTGGAGAGGGGGGTCTTCCTTCACTGCTTTAGTATTATCTGGCAGTGTTGTTGAGGTAATTCCCCATTAGGAGAATGAGCGCATACAGGGAGACGTATTTGAGAGTAGCATTTGAATAATACACACACAGCACACAGATATACTGTACAGTAAATATAGGTTTTTTTACTTTCAATAAAGGTTTTTTTTATACATTTAATAAATGTAGTTTTTTTTTACTTTCAATAAAGGTTTAAGCAAAACCTTCAAAACTCAGTCCAAAATCATTCACAGGTAAGATCAGTCAGTTTTTAGTCCAGGGGTAATCCAATAACAAAGTCCAGTGTTAAAAACAGTTCAGTATCAGACTTACATCAAATCCAAGAATATCAATCTATTAGAAGGAACAGCAAAACTCTCCAACAGGAGGAAACAGAGAGGAAACTCAGACACACTCTCTTCTGAGACTAAGACTACCCAGGTTTCTGGCTCCATCTTATGGCCAAATGCAGAACCACACCCAATTGCAGTTTTTGCATTCCCTTAAAGAGACACTATTAAAATGTCTATCTTGGTTTATCTATTTCCATCCCAAATTGCTGTTAGGTGACTCACATTCCTAACAAGTGTCCTTTTGGGGTGTACTTCCAAGAGGCAGGATGCAAGCTTGGCACTGATTTTTTTTACTGCCTTTCTGGGGGGCATGTGACCTTTCCTTAAATCTGGATGATTTCCCTAAAATAACTTGTGAGGTGAGTGAGACCAGCTGGTATCTTTAAGTGATCCAAATGGATCTAAGGATTGCATCTCCTGGGTGTTCTTTTTCTGGAGAGATTAAATGACCTCTCGGCTAAAGGTTTCACTTTATGAGCAAGAGTTGGCTGCTGATAGTTATCACTGCATTTTAAGTACTTTAATTCCTCAAGGTGCTCTTGCACCCTGCCTGATTTGAAACTCTGGCTTGCAGGTATTTTTAATCTAATGATTGGTATTTAGGGCAGCTTTTTGCAAGCAAAGAAGCTTTTTGTATTTTTGTACAGGTAATCCTTGACTTACAATAATTCATTTAGTAACAATTCAAAGTTACAATGGCACTGAAAAAAGTGACTGATGACCATTTTTCACACTTATGACCGTTCCAGTATCCCCACTATCAGGAGAGGCCAGGTGAGAAGCACCACTTGATGTGAGTGACGTCGAGTTGGTCACTCCCACCCAGTCACATGACCACTGTTAGGAATGTAAGTCACCTAACAGTTGGGTTGGAAACCAGGATAGAAATTTAATACTATCTCTTTAAGGGAATGCTAAAATTATAATTGGGCATGGTTCCTCAATAAGATGGAGCCAGAAACCTGAGTAGTTTAGTCCAGAGTGTTGCCATTCCTGCATTTCCCTATTGACTGTTTCTGATCATCGTTATTCTTGGATTGATGTGAGTCTATTACTGAACTGTTTTTGATACTGGACTTTGTTTTTTGATTATCCCTGGACAGAATACTGACTGCCTTAACTGTGTATGACTTGGACTGCTTGTTGGACTTTGCTTAACCATTTCCTGGAAGTAAAAACCTGCATTTTACTATACAGTGTATCTGTGTGCTGGTTCTGTGTTATTCTTCACCACTCTCACTACGTCTCCCTGTGTGCACTCATTCTCCTAACAGGGAATTTCCTCAACAACCACCAAGCCACACCATCCAACTAAGCCACGCCCACAAAACCAGTTGTTAAAAAAATTGAATCCCACCCCTGATTGGACCTGATTAATATTTGGATGAAAGACCACCCAAGACTCCTTCTGACCTTTCATTAAAGCTTAAAGCACTGGCTCTGCCAGCTGCCTTGGGGCTCTAATGGAGGGTTTGGGGGGGGGTGATCAGTGGTGGGATTCAATTTTTTTTTTACTACCGGTTCTTTGGGCATGGCTTTGTGGGCATGGCAGGGGAAGGATACTGTAAAATCTCAAGTCAGAGGTGCTATATGCTGGTTCTCTGAACTGCTCAAAATTTCCTCTACAGGTTCTCCAGAACTGGCCAGAACCTGCTGAATAACACCTCTGGTGGTGATTGATAAATTAAGAAGATCCCACCTTCCTCCCTGTCATCCTCCTCCCACCCTCCCCATCTTTTAATTGGGGTACAATATTTGGATCTTCACAGTATTTTATTAATATTTTAAAGCTTTTGTAGAGTTTCATTTTTTTAAGATTGTAAGCTGATCAGAGTTGTCTCTGGACAGCAATAAATTTTACAAATAAATACATAAATAAGAACTCCAACATGGTGGAAAAGCTTAGAAAGTTGGGAGGGGGGGAAAGAAGTTGGAGGGAGGAAATCCGAGAAAAGGCAGTGTCAAAGCATTTCTGCAATACTACAAGGAAACTACATGAATGGAACAATCGAGAATTAAGCTTTACTTAATTCTAAATTATAGTGGTGAAATGAATACTAGAGCAAGCACTGTAAATTACAGTAGAGATATGAAGACATCGTGAGGATTTATTCCATCCATGTCAACAACAAACTTGTAGGTTAAGTATTCTTTAAGTATATGTATTTTGCATATACTAGGATGGATCTTGAGATTCAAGCAGAAACCAAAGTGGATATTCTAAATAAACAAGTACATAATTGAATGTCAAAAGATTCAAAGTAAGTTTGTTCATCTTTACTATACAGTAAACCATAATTAAACAAAATAGGACTAAAACATGATGTGGGCATTTAGCTTGCTAGTCTTTCCGAATACTGCTGCCTATACATTGTTTTACAAAATGATCCCTTTGGCCTACATTTTCATCCCAATTCATCATTTTATAATTGTAATTCTTAATTTCACATGCAAGGAAAATATTGCTTATGATCATCCAATGTAGATGATGTACATGGAAAAAGAGTTGCCACATGTTCAAGCTGGCTTCAGAAAAGGCTGAGGAACACAAAATATTATTGCTGATACACGTGTTCTGACCCAACCCTGTTACCAGCAAGAAAATCTCAAACAAACACAGCAACTCAAATCTTCTCAGCTGTAATCTACAAGTAACTTCTTTGTAGATAAAAGATGGCTTGCAGCCAATTAGTCCAACCAGAAAAGCCTTGACAGAATTCTTCAGATAAGCCAGAGTCTCCACACACAATGCTGAGTCCTTAGAATGTTTTTGCTTTCTGCAAAAGCAAAAACCTTTTGAAACCAGGCTTATATTCCCTGGAAGGGAGTGGCCATTACATTGCATCCTTACTCCTGAGTTGCCTATGCTGCTCCAGCTGTTCTCTTTTATGAATCATCCTGCGCTCATGCGCACTTGACACAGGCTCTTTGGGAACCTCATCACTGCTGCCAGCCTCCATAATCCCTGAAGGCAGCAGTCTCCTCAGCCATCTGCACCTGCTGCTGGTTAACCAGAACAACATGCTGCACAACTAAGAAAGCCTAAGTATACTTAAAATATTTAAGCACTAGTAGGCCATGTCATTTAATGGGGTGAGAATTAATTTCTGCAATTTTTTTTCAGTGAGGGGTTCTAAAAATATGTGCCTTTACACCAAGAATTCAAATCTGCTGTTATTTTTGCAATTGCACCATTGATATCGTATGGTAACTTCATATGGTAACTCCATATCTGATCATATACGACACATAAGTCTCTTGTAATCCAAATACTGTTAACTTCATCTTCTCAAAATTACACCTTGTGTTACAAAAATTAGTCTTTTTCTGCATGAATCTTATCGAGCTAAGCAAAAAAATAATCCATGCAATCATAAACGAACATCAGACAGCAATTATGTGAGTTACAGAAATGTTTCATCAAGTCTTGTTTTGATTTGTTCTTCAACATCAGCCAACTTGCTTCTTCGTCTCTGATATAATCCTCATGTTTCTCATGCATATACACTCCACTTGCTGCCTCTGTAACCTGTTTCACATCTCCCTCTGTTGATTGGGCATGACTCTTTATTGATTGGGTATGATGAACCAATGCAAGTAACACAGGACCACTGTGATATTTGCATTGGTTTATCAATTAATTTCTTTATTTCCACTGTTTGCATGTCAAAAGTGGCTCACCTCAGACCAATCAGCTTCAGCAGAGTGGATGCTCTGGTGTTGATTAAAGGCATTCTTCCATTTACAGAAAAATCTCCCAGCATGTCATCGTCTGCACCTCTCAAGTCAATGATCAGTCCAGCATCTATGAAGGCAGCTGTGCTAATGGCAGAAGTGGCAGGTAGACCAACATCATATCTTATGCTTTGCATAGTGACATCTGTTATTTCTAATCTATTGTATTCTGTCTTTTCTTCTGAAGTAGAGAGCACTCTTCATAGCTTCCATCACATTCCTGTCCATCTTCACAATCAGTCATCTGTCCTTCACTTTCATTATAAGTTAATTATTTAATCTGTCAGTATCAAAATGTCTGGAATATTTCTCTGCTTATATTTTAGTGAACCTTTGTCTCTCATTGTCTTGCTGCTTTTGTCTTTTAACTAAACATTTCTACTTCAACACATCTGACAAACCAATCTGGTGTGATCTAAAAAAAGTGTCTCTGATTTTTAATGAAAACAAGTTTCTTCAATGGTATCTTCATCTCCTGAGGGCAGGTGCAGTTAATGAGCTTCTTTTTTGCAGCCAGCAGGGCAGCTGAATTCAGCACACAGAACAATTTGACACCTGCAGTTGAGGATGTCATACAGTTTGTCAAGTTTCACAGTGAAAGTATTAGCTTTCCTTTGCCAAGAGTTATGTTTTTGGCTGGATCCCAGCTCTCTTGAATCTTGTTCAAGATTGTCACTCATGAATTTACAACAGGGGTCACAAAAGAACTGTTTGCTCATTCCCACTTTTCAAGCACTTTTGGATATATGTCTCTTGCAAAACTGGCTAGTAGTTTCTAGCATCATTTCTACTTTGTTCTCTTAACAGTAGGCCATATCTGAGAATTTCTTGACAACAAGAAGTCTCTGCAAGTCCCAATTAGGTTGCTCATATGAGTTAATGTTTCCATTCTTGTTCTTTTTTTCAGAAGCCATTACAAATCAGTTATCACATTCATAGGAAATGAGGCCAGCAGTATTAATACTTTCAGACAAAATAATGTTAAATAAAAAGAGAAAGACAGTTGCACCTGTGAAATGAAACAAACAAAATGTAAAAAAGATATATTTATGTAGTTATTCACCAAACACATCTAAACTATATTAAAGGAACCAAAATATACAATCCTCAAGGTATACCACAACTTTTGAACACCTCTAATGTTTGGAAATTGAAAGTTGAAAAATTTGATACACCCTATAAGGGAGGCCCTGAAGATTCTGCCAGAGGGCCTGGGGAACCCAGAGTAGGATGAAACCCATTAAATGTCTGGTATGAATGTATATTGTCACCAGGAGGGAAGGGTGGGAGGTTATTTTATTATTTTTATTTTTTATTATTTTTATTTCTTTTATATTTTGTTTTTATTACCTATAAGCTGTCTTGATCTCCTATGGATGAGTAGGTGGCAATATAAATTTTCCAAATAAATAAATAAAGTCAGTATGTGCTTCATTATGATTTTGAATGTGTCAATCAATGTAAAGCTGTGGAAAATGCTCAGAAAACTTGGGAATTACAGAACATCTCATTATTCTCATGTCAATCTTTATACAGGCCAAGAAGCTACAGTACAGGCAGAACATGGCAGAACAGGTAACTCCAGATTAGAAAAGAAATGCAATGTGGCTGCACAGACCTTTATTTATTCAATCTATCCACTGAGTATATATTAAGGGAGGATGGATTGGAAGATGAGTGTAGTTCTAAAATTGAAGGAAGGAATAGCAATACTTTGATGAGAAAAATTTGACAGCCAAAAATGCAAAGGATGACTATGCAGAACATAGTAAAAAATTGGGACAAAAATTAAATATAAAGACCAAACCAATAACAAGTAGAACAACCAATCTTAAGAGCTGATTGCAGATAACAAAGTGCTGGATCGCTTATGCCTTTCAGGATGAATCATCAATAGTAAACGAACAAGCAGTCAAGAAGCATGCTTTAGGCCTAGACTAACCCTTAACAGAGCCTCTATGAAAACCTTGGGAAATATATCCAGATACTGTGATGGATCTGTACCTAAGAAGATCAGAATTGTGCACACTATGGTATCTCTTGTGACATTTTATGGAGTTGAAAGTTGAACAGTTGTAAAATTCAAGCAGGAGAAAAAGAGTATTGATGCCTTTGAACTTTGGGTTTGGAGGAGACTCCTGAGATTGTTGTAGACTGCCAGGAAAAAAAAAAAGGATTCTAAACAAATTAATCCCAGAGTTCTCACTTGAGGTACAGATGTCTCATTATCCTATTTTGGATACATAATGCAATAACCTAATTTTCTGAAAAAGGTGGAAAGAAAGAGAAGAGGATGACCAGCAGCAAGGAGGATGGGCTCAGTTATAGTGGAAATGAGTGCACTGTTGGGAGACCTGAAAGAACAGGTTAGAGATAGATAGTCATTTGAGAAGTTCTATCCTCTGTGGTCATTAGGAGTCAAAAATGACTTAATATAATCACAGTGGAATATATTCTTAATTATACCTCTGATGTTTAGAATATTCAAGATAATAAGGTTTGTAGATTTGATAGTAAGAGTTGGCTAAAAATATTTATAGACTATCAGAAGAGTCAACATTTGATCTACAGCAATGAATTATTGAATATTGATTGAATTCTTGACAAGGAAAAAGGAAAACCAAAGGAAAGTTTTGTCAGCCCTTCAAGACAGGTCAGGCAAGAGCTATTGGAACCAGTGGTAGGATTCAACTGAGGTTACTATCGATTCGGTGACTAAGTTTTACGCTGCTCGTGCGTGTACAAAAACCTTTTGCTGTGCCGCCCGGACAGGATGCACAGCATTTGAAAAGCCTCTTTTTTCCTGATTTTTCAACCTCAGCTGTGCTGTGCAAAGCAGCTGAGGTTGAAAAGGCAGGAAATAAAGGACAGGTAAGAGCCTGGTCAGGCAGGTCGGCCAAACAGCAGCAAACACAGAACCAGTTTGGTGTCTGTTGCACTTCAGAGCTACCGGTTCTATAGAGGTGGGCGAAACCGATAGCATCCCACCCTTGATTGGAACTCTCTTAAAATCCTGCAACAGGTTGCTTCTTTCCTTTTATACCAGTGTTTTTCATATTTGGCAATCTTAAAGCCCCTGTCACACTGCAGCAACAGATGAAAGGAGGATGTAAAACAGAGAAAAACACTTACCATCCGTTGGTTAATGTGATGCTTCCGTTCTGTACTCACATGCCCTCCTGGCTTTCTCTCCTCTCTATCCGTCCAGCATCCGTCTATTGACATTTCATCCACTCAAAAGGTTTTGAGCTGCTCAAAACTTTTGAGCGGAAAATGTATCCAACGCGTCCGTTCTGCATCCGCTAGGCATACGGGGCACATCCGTTCTTCATCCGTTATGCATCCGCTATATCCGCTAGGCATCCGCTGTGCATCCGTGCAACTTGCATCCATTCCAGCGGTAAACGGACGCAGGAGGAAGCGGAACGACGCACAGCGTTAGTAGACACGGACGGAGAAAGGATGAAAGCGGATGCAGCACGCAAAGAAAGCATTTAAAACAGAAAAAACGTTCGCAGAGGGGACCTATCTCGGATATAAGGATGTCTAGAGGATGCCTAGAGGATGCAAAAGGATGCTTCCGTCCGCTTTCCATCCGCTCTGCGTCCTCCCCCCGTCCATTCCTTTCCGTGTTATCCACTCTGGTTTATGGGCAAATTTTTGCCACTTTTGATGGAGCAGCATACAGCTAAAATCGGGACTGGAAAGTCCGCTGTGTCCTTTTTACAAACGTTTTGCATCCGTTGGGCAGTGTGACAGGGCCTTAAGATAATTGTACTTCAACTGGCTGGAGAATTCGGGGAGTCCACACATCTCAAACTTGCCAGGTTTGAAAAACACTCTTTTAAACCAGGTAGAATCAAGGTGGATTTACTTTGAGCCATTTTCTTATGATTGCTTCTTTCCCAGGTCCAAAAATTTTCTCAGCTCCAAGATTTTAATTTCCTGTCTCTATTTTCTACTGTTTTTTTCATTCCTTTGCTATCTTTCTCTCTGTCTCCCAACTTTTGAATAGTATGGTCAAAATTTTAGGATTTCAACAAATAATGTTTTTTCTCCTTTTGGATTATGCTTGTGATTTATGGGATCATGTTAATCCATTCAGTGCATGCACAAACATTTCTTTTGTGGATTACTTTACCATAATAAAAGAAAATGACGGGAATGAAATTAGCAATGGAAATTAAAATCCAGTGCATAAGAAGAGTATCAGCTTGTATTTGCATGGCATGCTGAAGCACAAGTCAGACAACCATTTTTTAGCCTAATATATCATGTGAACCTCATGTAATTAGTTTATGGTTTGGTATGTGATGCAAACAGAGGAAAATATATTAATTAAATAAACCATGACTAAGCATGTCGTGAAAACACAATCATTTCAGGCAGTACTCCCACCTCTAATTTGGGGTGGTGGGAATTGAGCCTCATTCTTTGTGCATGAAAATTAATAAGCAGTAAATAATTGTATAACTCTTACCTCTACAATTAGCAAAATATGAAAAGACAAGACAAAGACTAGGAACATTTCACATTGATACTTATGCAAATAAAACTGAAGAGAAAATAATTGTTTGCGCTTCAATAGTGGGGGAAATAAAAACCAGTTTTATTTATTTATTTAAATAATGAATTGGTGCTGTTTGACAAATTTTAGGAAGACTTGCTGATGATTACCAAATGAATGGGCCCAAACTTCCTGCTTGGCCATACTGCAGGAACACGTCCAACTCTGCCTGTACACTAACAGGATTTCTAACAATGGAAAGCAGTGCCCATACCACCAAGACTCCAAGTGATTTCTGTAAGCAATCTCTCCTGTGACTGATCCATTTCCTTCTCCTTGCAGAGCACAGAGATTAAAGGATTACAAGAATAAGCAATTGGGGAATAAAAAGGGCTGTTTGTGTAGTGTGCTCATGGCTGCTGGCACCAGTCCATTGCTTTCATTTACCATTTGTGTACTCTTTTATAACCTCTTGCTCTCCAATGAATGTAAATACAAACAATTCCATTCTTGTTAATTACCTAAGAGGTTCTACCTGTGGTCATCTGAAGCAGTTGCACCAATAATAGACAACGGAAGTCCCGCTCTTGAATGGGCATCAGTCTAAGAATTACTGCATATTCTAGAGAGCTAAACAATGCACTGCATAGCCTCTCGCATAGTGGTGGCAACATTTGTAATTGGATCTACCCAGTGACTGGTCCATATTGGAACTAATCAATCCATGGCTTCTGTTGGGAATAACTGCTCATGTTCAAGCCTTCTGAATATCCTGAACCTTTGCTGTCCGACATGACTGGCAGACCCACTTTTCATGATACCTATGCCTTGTACCATGACAGGACTATGGAGATCTGTGCTGTTTTGGTTTTAGCCTCTTTCTTATGCAAGCCCTTGTATTTTTGTAAATATTACTGTTTTCTCTCTGTTGTTTATTGTAGTTGTTCACAAAACTAAATAAACTGTTTGAAAATTAATGTGTGTGAATTCAGCCTGGAACAAGACAAAGTTCCTGTGTGACAATTTCCTATACGCTCATTTTCTTTTTGAAAATTGTTTCTATTTTGCTTTGGCAGTTTCTTATATTCATCTCTCTCCAAATAATTTTTCATTCAGCTGGGTTGCAGGAGATTAGATTATAAATTATCAGTAATTTCCAATGTACTTTGCAAATAAAAAACCTCTAGAGACAGAATTTTTTTTACATGCAAGTCAAATATGGTTTTCCAGACTTTGTGAAGGAACATACACAGCTCTTAGGAGAAATGAGGAGAACTCACGTGGAGAATAAAATGGCTATATATGATAGTTATATCCTGAGACCAACTGTTTTTTGATATATAAACATAATCTTCCACCCTTCATTTTACCTGATGTATCTTCAATTCTGTCTGATCTAAATATCTGAACTCCTGGGATGTTGTCATGAATTTCTGCATTAAGCCAGGTTTCAGTAAATAGAGAACTGACTTGTAGAAATCAGAATTGCATCTATTTAAAAGGAGTATTTCATCCATCTTGTTACCAAGTGAGCATAAATTAGTTAGAAAGATTGAAGGGAGAGGAGTTTCCCCTCCCCCCTATTTCTTAGACTATTTAAAAATCCCACTCTTTTACCTGGTCTCCTTTTTTGGTGCTGCTGCTTCTTTCCTTTGTTGTAATCCTAGTATGATTTGATTGCTTATTGTACCCTATGACTATTATTAAGTGTACCTTATGATTCTTGACTCATGTATCTTTTGTATTATGTACACTGAGAGCATATGCACCAAGACAAATTCCTTGTGTGTCTAATCACACTTGGCCAATAAAGAATTCTATTCTATTTTATTCTTTCATGTTGCTCTTAGGACACCTCATATTTATCAGTTTCCCAATTTTACTCATAGATGAGCCATTTCCTGCATAGGCAGAGGTTCTGCTCACACAGCATTGAGGCATTGAGGAATAAAGCATTAAGGAGAAAATATGATCACAGATACTTTAGCTGTATTCAAATTCAATAATTCTAATAGTAGACAGCTGTGATTAGAACTACTGTTTACTATAAGAGAAAGGTAATATATTCCTATTTTTTTTCTGCCCATTTCAAGTCTCTTGTGAAAAAAATCATTTTGATGGAATTGAACTGAAATTTTATTTTGCAGAAAAAGAACGTTCTGTTGATTGTTACCTCTACTTGTATGACACAGCTGACTGTGAGTTTGGTTTAATGTTAAACCAACACAATTGCTCGCTATGTGGTTATGACACACATAACCTTACCCATGATCCAGTTAAAGTGTTGAACAGGATAACACCTAAGAATGCTTTTTTGTTACTTGTTACTTGACCCTCTGTTCAGTTCTAAAAAAACATAGAGGAACACACTGGACTTGGAGAAGAGATTACATACTCCACAGTAGACCTGGGCATTTTGTGGCCTCTAGGCCACAACCGGCCCTTTGGGGCCGTAAATAACTGCATAGCAGAGGATGGGAAAAGAAATTTAATCGGGTCCAGCCCTGTGCAGTTGTTGTGCACTCCTTCAATTGGCTAGTGGCTACAGGAGGGCAAGGAGAAAAAGTATTTTTCTGTGCCTGCGCAGCGCTTATTCCTAAGAACCCGAGGAATTGAAGTGACGGAGTTTGCAGACATAACATCAGGTTACATTGATTTGGCCATCCACAGCAATTCCAGTTTCTCATGAGGCCCCTTGAGAAAATGAATTGCCCACTCCCTGCTCCAAAGACTGAAGCAAGTGTGGAATAGAATTACAAAATTGCCCCACTTTGATTTGTTTGGTACTAGATGATACAAACAGGAACTTGGACAGGCATTGAAGATAAGGCTATTAATGCCCTATTAGAAGGAAGTAGCAAATCTGGAATCTCTATTATCTGTTTCATGACCTGGCCTACTTAAAGAGACTGTCATATTCTTAGATTTCCTGTAGAGAAAGGAGTGAAAAGAAGGCTGCTTTATTGGGAGGCTACTGTTTCTAAAACTTCAAAGCAGTTTTTCAAGTATGAGTTTTTACTATGTTTGTTTTGAATTAACTGTAAGATAGAAAGATGTGCCCTGATGGTGCCCTGATCTCTTCCATGTTCTACACTATTGACCAAATCAAGTTGGTTCATCCTTTTTAGGGATGCATCTCACTCCCAAAACAAGAGAATACCTACAGATTCATCTGCACAAGTTGCTGTTGACCGTATTTTTGCTTCTTCCAACCAAATTAACCCTTGGTCTTCCAGAAACCCATTGGCATCAATATTAGCAGAATATTATAGAAGCTTTCAGGAGCATGGCAAGAAGTTGATTTGCAGTTCTACTGATAAGAGTTGTAAGTGTAAAATTAAGTATAGAAACATCTAAAATGCTTGTCAAAGCCAATTTAATCTCTGAGATGAAAATATTCCTAACCTTTATATATGTGACTAAACCATTTTCTTAGTCTTAATACATATTTACTATTTGTAGTTCTGTCAATCTCATTAGATAGACCAGATCAGGAGCTAAATCCTCAAGAAGCTAAAGTTACTTTGACTGAGATTGACTGTAATGATAGAAACTTGCAAATCTTATTGTGCTCTATTTACTTCTCTTTCTTGTAGTTCAGTGAATTAGGGAAGCATTTATCTAACTTACTCCTAAATATTAACTCCTTGTTCTGGACTTAAAAAACACTTCAGCTCCTTTTGCCTGGGCAATGGTTCCTGCTTATCTCTGTCAAGATCATTTCCCATACTCTCTGCAACTTCTGACATAAAGAAGCCCCCGATAAGAAGCTCATGTGTGCAAGATATTTAATGTAAGCAAGTTCCAATAAAGGAAATGAATGAAAATACTAGCTCTGCCTCTCTCATTTGCCTCACCAGCAAGAGGCACTCATTTTTCAGATTATCAGTCAGGAGTATGTCTATGGAGATTCTCGATCACCCAGGTCATGGTTATCCCAAAGGTGCTTTTTCAAGGGGGAACTAGACTTTCCAGAAAGTCCAGTTGCTTCTTGAAAAAGCACCTTTGGGACAGTCAGGAATAGCACTTTTGCACAGCATTTCTAGTGGAAAAACATGTCCTGACAATATGAAATCATGACATTATCTCTGAGACATGTATTTTAATCTTGTTCTGAAACATAAACCAACTGATTTTAAAACATGCTGCAAATTGAGAGCTATGTAAAACAGAAATATTTAGGTATTAGATGATAAAAGAATAAAAGAAACAATAGGACAGGGACGGTAGGCACGTTGGTGTGCTTATGCATACCCCCTACAGGCCTCTTAGGAAGGGGGTAAGGTCAATAGTAGAAAGTCTAAGGTTAAAGTTTTTGGAGTTTGGTGAAGAAACCATAGAGTCAGGTAGAGTATTCCAGACATTGACCACTCTGTTGCTGAAGTTGTATTTCCTGCAATCAAGTTTGGTACAATTAACCTTGAGTATGTATCTGTTGTTCGCGCTTGTGTTGTTATAGCTGAAGCTGAAGTATTCACTGAAGTATTCACTGAAGCTGAAGGTAGGACATTGCAATGTATGATTTTATATACTATACTTAGATCGGACCGAAGGCGGCACAGTTCTAGATTTTCTAGGTTTAGAATTTTGAGTCTGGTGACATAAGGTATTCTGCAATGAGTAGAGGAGTGGAGAACTCTTCTTGTGTAATATTTCTGGACTTTCTCAACTGTGTTAATATCAGATACGTAATGTGGTTTCCAGACTGATCAGCTGTATTCAAGTATTGGTCTAGCAAATGTTTTGTATGCCCTAGTTAGTGGTGTGATATTACCAGAGAAAAAGCTATGTAAGATTAGGTTAATAACTCTTAACGACTTTTTGGCTATGTAGTTACAGTGGGCTCTGGTACTTAGATCATTAGCACGTCCATTGTATTTTTAAAGAAGAGAGCAAACACACACAAAGAAATGCATTCTTACTTTATTGTAAATGAAAATGTAAACACGTTGAATAAATTTGACAATGACAAAAGAGAAAAAAAGGAAAGTATTCATGAAATTTTATGTTAAGAACCTGAAAGCCACAGCTGTATCTGGTTCTGATAGTCAATGTCCTTCGTTAAAAAATTTGGCGTGATTATTCATCATCTTTATGTTAACAGTCATTTAAGAATTCATTCAGCCTCACTATCAGTGCTGCTCCATGCGTCTTCATATGCAGAATTTAAGCACTGCTTAGAAGGCAACTAAAAAAGAAAGGAAAAAGGGATTACAATTATGGAAAATTAACTTGTGAATGGATTCTGTCTCTATAAATCCCATGACAACCATCACCAGAAATAATTATATATAGATAAAGGTGGGCTTATGGCCAAGATTACTAGAAACTACTCATGTCAATTAACTGAAAGTAAAATTCTTCTTATTTGCTATAAAGTCCTTTCCTTAAGAATAGCAGTTAAGAAGCTGCAAACAATTCATGCTTCAGCCAATATTTTCCATTCTGCATGTGTTTTATCCAATAGCTTAACTTTTTCTGCATACTGAAAGGATAAGAAACAGAAGCCATGCCCTTGTCTGGAATGTAAAGGACACATATTTCTAAATATTGAGCCTGTTTCCCTTGTCTTAGTACAAATATAATGAACCTATAGAATCAATCCAATCACACCTCAAATCAGTACAAGATGAGACAACAACTTGTCATAAGGAGCTATAATTAGCTATCATCCCATTAGTGACAAGTTCTTGTTGCTTACTAAAAAAGCAGACAAGCATTTTTCCTTTCATGTCCTTAGTTATTCTCCAGTTCCAACTTTGTTACAGTTAAAGTTGTTTACCTTTTCAGAATAAGTATCATCAGGTTCTGGTTCCCTCAAATATGGCACCCAAGCAAGAATATTACCATCTCTGCCACTGCTATAAAGTTCCTGCCATTAAGAAATAAACAAAACAATGTTAAGTATTACTGAATAAGGAAAGAGGATAGTCTGACGCTATCCTTGCATCTAGGTACCTCAGCATGCTACATTAGCCACTTTAATTGGGTTGACTGGGAAATATTATTCAGAAATATGCTCCAATAAGCTCAACAAGTTTTCCTTCATGATAAGCTAATTCTGTATTCTCCTAAATTACAACTGTACAAAGCAAAAAAGAATTAAGAGGATTGATTTGATCCAGAAACTATATAAAGGCCTGTATAAGCCAAGAATAGGCTATCTAAAAAATTGTAACATGTATGGCTAAACAATTTGGAAGGCATCCTTCTCTGATCTCTCCACTGTTTAATGGAAATATGAGCAAAAGGCCTTTTGGTACTTTCTTCCAGGCTTTGAAACACTTGGCAGAGAAAAGTACAGCTAATTTCTCTGTTATCCTGCTGCAGACAGTACTGCAGGCTACTTTTGCTGACTGCTAGCTGCCTATAATTTGGCAGTTCGCATCTCACCAGGGTCAAGGTTGACTTAGCCTTCCATCCTTCTGAGGTCGGTAAAATGAGGACCCAGATTGTTGGGGGCAATATGCTGACTCTGTAAAACAGCTTAGAGAGGGCTGGAAAGATTGCTATTAGTGTATAAAGTGGCTTGAATGCTAGGTTGGGTAATCAGTTATAACATTTTTTTAAAAAATTGATTTTTAAACTCTGATAATTGTTTTTTAAATATTACTGTATTATTAGCTATCGTATTTGTTGGTGAAAAGATTATACATAAAGCTAATAAATTTGAAATAAATTTGTAATGAATAAAAATAAATTAAAATAAGCATGGTCATTTATTCATTTCTGCCTTGAGGTCACAGAGACCCCCTTGTTATATTGGATTACAACTTGAATCACTTCTAGAATTATAAAATGTGTAGTCCATCACTGAAGGATCTTTCCATTTAAGGAAATAACTTCTTAATGACTAATGGGACAAACCTTTCAAGCTATGCCCACAAAACAAGTTCAGAATACCGGTACTATTTCTCATGCTCCATAGATGTTGGCCTTGAAGGATAATCTATACAGGAGTCATAATCAATATTACAAAGAATTTTAATTACAATTCTTCCTCTCTACCCGCATTATCTTCTTTATTTAGGAGTGTCCCCTCTGAGCCCCTTGCCCTGCCCTTTCAACAGAGCAGCTGCAATAGTTTTTAAAGATGTTTTCTTAAGGACTGATGGGATAATACTTCCAAAAAAGGCATCCTACGACAAGTCACATTTATTTCTAAATTAGCATCTTTATTCCACTTTCCATACAATAATCTAAAAATATTCTGAAAAAAAAACACGAAACACTGCAAAAACTAAAATTTTAATTAGGGAAATGTGGATGCATGAAAAGCCACAGCATTACTAAAATTGATCCCCATCTTGAATGAACTGTGTCCCAGTCTTTCATTTTTCAGAATGTTTAAAATGTGTGGTCAGAAACTGCATTATATACAGTTTGCATTTTATACAAAGTTTTTAGAAATGCTTCTTCTACCAACATTTTCTAATCTACATGAACAATAAATAAGCTTGAGATATTGATCTCCAATGACTTGCAAAGTTAATGTCATCAATGCAATGCAAAAATACAATTTAACATTTGTAAAGATTTCAGGAATGATGTTAACCTTCATAAAGCACATTACAATAAGTCAAGTGTCATTATGATTATTTAAAGCATATTCAAAAATTCAATTGTCTAGACCAAATGGCTATAACACTAAAGCTTATAATTTTTCATTATACATTTTTCTAACTGAGAACCTTGCCTTAATTTGTGTACCAGCATTGTTATAATGCTGACATGTGAGACTGCTCTAAAGACAGGAAGCTGCTTTAAATCAGATCAGACTGTTAGGCCATCTAGATCAGTATTAGTCAATCTGATGAGGCGTGCTCAATGGGATCTCAGGCATAATAAGTCTTTTTTTTTGTTTTGAAACTTCAAAGGTAGAATCTGGGTCCTTCAATATGTTTAGTTTAAAATAACAAAAATCATGTAATCCCTTAATTTGGGGTAAAGTTGGGACGACGAGATGAAGCCAGGTGCCCTTCCTGATGTCACATGGAGTTTGAAGCAAATATTATTTTCTTTGCACCCTAGGAGAAAAACACCTGCCACTATCTAGGACTGAACTCTCAACTTTCTGAGTGGGAGGCACCACTGGGCCTCCATGCCGCTCTCAGCTGAATCCCTCAGTATACTAGTTGAGTTTCCTAATATAACCTCTTAAATATATAACAGAAAAATTCTTGCACAAATGAGAGCTGCTGCTAATGGAAAGGGATAATTTTAAAGAAATATGTCATCATTTGTCTATTAACCATAATCGCTCAACTGAAAACCCATGTACAAAAATAGTCATTCTCTTACTATACTTCACATGCTAGAGAAACAACATGGAGAGACTGAGACAGTGCATCATATTCAATCTCAAAGTGAAAAACTGAAAGGCTTTGCCTTCTTCATCTAAAGTTCACTTGAATTCTACTTCGTATAATCCTTCTAGGGATCATGTATTCAACATAGCTCAGTATTTTAAGGAAAACTTGTTTGGTGTCATGTTTAACTAACCTAAAATTCTCCAGACAGCTTCACTTACCTGAAAATTAGGTTGAAAGACACAGCAGTCAACCGAACTATAATGTCCCTTAAGTGTAGTTATTAGGTCTCCTGAATAAATTGTGTAAACAGCAATAGTGCTACTGCATGGCACAAATGCAAATTCAGAACTGCAGCCATGTGATACAGTAAATCTGAGTCCTTTTCTACTTTCATTGCTCACCTTCCCATAATTTACCTGTAAAGATATAAGATAAAAAATTTAATATTTAATATAAGATATTAATATAAGATTAAGATTATATAATATCTTATATAATCTTATATAGATTATATAATATAATCTTATATAAGATTAATATAAGATTAAAAAAAGCAATCATCCAATGGTTTGTTAAATTTTAAAAGAGGTTATTTCCTATTGAAATTCTGCTGAAATTCTGCTGTAAAGAATACAGTCCTTTCCTACTTCACAATAGCATTTATCTGATTTTAGGCTTGAATAACTCAGATATACTTCATAACTCTTTAAAATAGAGAGGTAATCTTTTGGTAACTGAAGGCTACAATGGGTAAGAGTGTACCCAGAGTCGGAAAAAGAATCAAACAGATAATTTTGTGTCATTTTTTGGGAGGGGGGGATTATCCCTTCCCTTTTTTGTGGCAAGGACCATTTCACAATTTTCTCTGTTAATTATTCTTGGACTTATGAAACATATACGTTATTAACTCACCTGATCTCGTAAATGAAAGTTACATGAGTATTCTCTGATACTGAAGTAACATCATTATGCCTGATGATTATCAGCAACATTCAGCAAACCTGATTTTGAATCTATAGGAATCTGGATACCAATGGTTCTCCAAGTCTTGTCACCCCCAGTGTAAAAATCTTGTATTAATGTCATTATGTATGTAGGATTATTATAACACTTGCAATAGGATTGTCCTAAAGTTTCAAACACTGCAGATTACATCTGATAACAAGTTATTATTATTATAGAAAGCACGTGGCTTCCTTTTTTAAAATAGCAATTCACTACAGCTGCATTACAGTTTATATTTTTAAGAATGTCATTCCCTCTTATCACCACATCTGTAAAATTCAGGATTTCTTTTTCTCTGCAAATAGAATGTATGAGATAAATATATATGAAATATTATGAATACTGGAATGACTAGAATGTCCTTTGTGCTATAACTTATTCATTATATGTAGGATGAAGATATGATAATGATTTCCTATAACTTGTATATGTATGTTATGTTGTTAAGTATGTTTGGCATGATGATGTTTAATCTAATATCTAAATCTGCTGGTAATATTATGGCATAATTACATTTGGTTTAATCAAAATCTTTGGTGTCTATTTAACCTTTTTCCTCTGTATCCCAAGAAACTAAATTAAAGTATATACATTTAAATTGCACAAAGAACAAATAAGGCTGTAACCATATATATGAAAATTCCCACTTAAATCAATGGGGCTAACTACTAAGTAGATACTGATAGGCTCAATATATAAACATTAATAATTATTTTGAGGATGCATTCTATATATGTTTATTTGGAAGTTCTGAATGTTAACTTTTGGAACCAACAGCAGATATACTAATGTGGGAAAGGCAAATCAGAAATATTTAAGTGTTGTGTTACATTATATATTATATGTAAGCCCCAAAAGTGATGAACCTTTTGAGATCTTGTAATGATAAGTTAGCAGGAAATTGTTTTCCCTGATAAAGCAATTCAGATCTGTTTAGATTTAAACTCAACAATAGATAATACCAGTGAGAATTGACAGAAGAAATTTATTTCAGTTACCAATGAAATAAATAAGTAGCTTGGAGATATATAAATTATTTGGATAAACAACCATCTTGGGATACCAGAGCACAGTTGCCTAAATCCATATTAGAAATCTTTCTTTGTCAGAGGAACATGTTCTAGCCCTTTTAAGAAGGTAAGAGTAAGACTTTTGTTCAAACAAGGGTTATTAACTATCATCACTGTACATTTCTGACAAGTCTCAAATCAACTCTTTTTGAATCAAGTCTTAGACTGTGGTGACATCAAAATCTCAGGTTTTCTTGGCTGAAGCTGATAACCTGGATCCATTTTAATTCAGACATATGTCCAGATTTAGAATAAATATTTTAGATTATTTTTCTTAACAACAAATGAAATTGGTCTTCTTGTGTCTTAAGAACATTATGCTTCTTTTATATACTGGGATGACAGAGAAGAGGAAATATTTTCGTCTTCTTCTGTCAGATACCCCTCCCAAAACTTAAACATGCGTTTTTATATGCCTATCTCAATATTTTATTCCCAAAGCTAAACAATCTCAATTATTTCAAACTCTCTTCATAAGACTTATTATCCAACTTCCTGATCACCTTTATTAACTTTTATTTTAACTTCTGAAAATGTCAGATCTAAAAATAGACACAATGTTCAAAATGAAAAGTGAAGGAGAACAATTACTTTCTTATCTACAATCATTTATAATTACACATTTTTAGAATAAAAGATAATTTCAAAATACATTCTCATCAGCTGACAAAAATATATATATTTAGATTACATCTGTTAGTACACCCAGAGATGTCCATGGGTGAATTAGACAAAAGGAGACTACACTACTCACTTCATAACAAGCGCCTTTCTTGGACTTTACTAACATGCAGAGCTTTAAACAAAAAATGAAGTGGAAGTTGGCATGAAGAAATAAATATTTTTCCTTGTGTAGCCTTGCAGATAATTTTCAGGCATAAGAATCACTCACCAGTTTATAAATCTTTTTATGTAGTTGAAGTTTTTAAAGACAATTTAAAATGAAATGCATATTTTCATTAAACGAATTGGGGGGAAAGGGTTCTTATAACGCACATCAACTTAGAGCACTTTGGCAATACAAAGGAAGGTTAAAATGCAACTGCTGTTTCTACAAGTAGTAGCTAAGAAAAGAACAGCATTAGTCAGGAGAGTTTACTAAAGCTTAATAATTTACCATCATACTAAAAAGTGTGGACTAAGGCACACAGCAGAGATAATCCTGCAACTAAGTTCTCTTTTATGTACAACAAAAATATTTTAAGAATGTAAAACAGGAGGGGAGCGAAAAGATTAATGAACTGATAAGAGTGCCTTGGTAAGCAAATAGCCTGAACTATCAAATTTAAATAAAGAATACTTTAGTCTATATATTTAGCAGAATGGAGAGTAAAATAAAAAGTGGCTATGTAAGCTTGTGCAAAAAGTATGTCTGACAGTAGAAAATTATCCTCATCCTATTGTCCCAATAATATTTTGCTCCTGAGTGCAAGTAAATGTTATGCTGGGAAATACTGAAAAACTATAATGTAAATGTCTCACGATAATGAGGCATTTGACAGAACAGAGGTCAATTCAGCCTCCCAACCTCCAGAAAAGTCACAGGAAATCCTCTGGAAATGTGGCAGTGTAACCAGAAAGGAATCAAAAAGGTTCAGCATGTCCTATAGTGTGTGTGCTTTTGTGTGTTATATGCAATTTGCTTAGTTTTAGGAAGTGAGGCAAACTGTTTCCCTTCTCTAAACCTAAAATGCCTCAAAGTACTACTTTTCTTAACACTGTCAGGCTGTTTTTCATTGAGTTGGTTGAGTAAGGAAGTAATTGATTCCTTTCTGGTTACACTGCCACATTTCCAGAGGACTTCCTGTGACTTTGAATTTTTGTCTCCTATCCCTACCCTTAGAACATTGAAAAAGAAAAAAAAGCTGTAATTGGCTCCCAAACCAGTGATTTGAGCTATTTGGAAGAGTTGTTTGGGGGGGGGGGGGGGNGAGAGGTTGGGGGGGGGGGGGGGGGAGGAAGATGTTAAGAGTTTTCTAAAAATTAAAATTTAGCTATTTTGCCATGAATGTTCAGTGAAATGATCTTAGTGGATGGGATATTATGAAAGCATCAGGCCTACTTCCTATGGGGCTAGAAATGGTATAGGACACTGGTTCCCAAACTTTATCAGTCTACTGCCCCCTTGGTGCTACAAACTCATCCTCAATGCCCCCCACCCAGGGATGGGATTCAAATTTCTTAACTGGTTTTGTGGGTGTGGCCTGATAGTCACATGACTGGCTGGGCGTGACTTGGTGGTCATGTGACTGACAAGTGGTTGCTTCATGGCCAGTTGCTTAGCAAATTTATGACTGACCTCCCCAGAGCTACTTGACCTGTTTTTGGAGTTTTGACAGCCATGCACACAAACACACACGCACACTCTCCCTTCTAACCCTGCTTGAGCAGGTGGTTAGACTAGATATCTCATTCACTTTCTCCTCCCTCCCTCCCGTTCTTTCTTTCTGTCCCTTCCTTCCATCCTCCCCTTTCTTTGTCAATCCCTTTTCTTCCTCTCTCCCTTTTTCTTTTTTTACTTTGTTCCTTCTCTTTCTCTTTCCCTCTTTCTCTCTCTCTTTCCCTCTCTCTCTATCCCTCCCCTAACCTATCTACCTATTTTCTGGCCAGGCAGGCGTGGCCTAAGCTGTCAAAACCTTGGGCTAATCCTGCATCACCCCATTTCCCCTTTCAGAGGCCCTGGCCCTTTATTTCTCCGTTTCTTCCCCCACAACTGCATCTTTCATCGTCCCAAAGTTGTAACTTTATCTTCCTCCCACGATTGGCTGCCAGGGAAGGAAAGCCAGGACTGAGCCATTGTTGTCACTGGGCTCCCTGCCAGCACATGTCACCTTTGCCATGAAAGGTGTAGCCTCCATGTGTTTTTTTCGGTGAGGATAGACTGCAGCCTCACCTAAAAAAACACACGACGGCTGCAGGCTATGGCTGGAATAAAAGATGCAGTGTCTGGATACTTTTTGGAGTGAAAATTACCGACCTCCTGCTTTGCTTGCTCCACTTCTTCAATGTGCCACTGTGGTCATCAGCGATTGTCGTGCATGTGCGCAATGTCGTGCAAGTGCAATAAGAACTGGGCAGGAAACAGAAGAGTAGGTGGAAAGGAGTAGGGCTAGCCACGGGCCCGTTTTACTTGTTTTCCAAACTATTGGGAACAGTAATGAACCAGTAGAATCCCACCCCTGAATTGCACCCTGCGAGGGCCCACTTCCAGCACTCTTCTGCTGCCCCCCTTGCCTCTTAGTGCCGCCTAAATCATCCCACTGCCCCCCAGGGGGCGGTACCACCCACTTTGGGAACCACTGGTATCAGGCAAAGGTCTTCAAACTTTAAGTTTTTTGACTTGTGGACTTCAACTGCCAGAATTCCTCAGCTAACATGACTAGAGGAGGAATTCTGGGAGTTGAAGTCCACAAGTCTTAAAGCTGTGAAGTTTGAAGATGCCTGGTATAAGGTATTCTTTTATCTTGTCCTATTCAGGATATCAGTGCCCAGCAGTGCAAGTCACCTAACTATTGTGGATTACAATTGACATCATGTCTAACTACTGATCAGACTATTTTAGGACTGGTGGGAAGTATTGTTTAAAATATCTGGAAAACTGGGAAATCAGTTCTGTTGCACATTTACCATTCTGTTGATACTTTAATAGCAGAAATGTTTTATACTTATAGGTAGTCTTCGACTAACAACCACAACTGGGAGCAGAATCTGGGTCGCTAAGCAAAGCAGTCTGCTTCTCTCAATGACTGCAATCCTGATTCTGTGGTTGTTAAGCAATTTTGTGGAAGGAGTCTCACGTAAGAATGGGGTGCCTAAGGAAGGTGCGGGCAACAGTGGGAGGCTCCACTAAGGAGCTGAAAAGCCTTCCTAAAGAAATCCAATACAGCCTGTAAGTGAAGAGTCAGTCATGTACAACGTGTGTCAGTCTTCCCAGAGCCTCCCCTACCCACCGGAGGTATCCCATGCTCCTTTTCTCACCTTGTTGCTTCTCTGCTTGTATTTCAGCTCCTTCTCATCTCTGGGAACTGATTGAAAGAACTGCCTGCCAAAGAATTTTCTCTCCCCACTGGGTATAGAAACTCCTTCAGTGGGGTGCAGAAATGGAGCTGAAATTTTCAGGATTTCAGCTCCATTTCTGCACTCTGCTGAAAAAGTTCAGCTTTCCTCCATGCATGGAAGGCAACTATTTTGCTTGGTGTAAGAACAGAGCTGAAATCTTTGTTTCTGCGCTCTATCAAAGGCGTTCAGTTCCCCTCCATGCATGGAAAGATATTTCTTTGGATGGCTACAGGACTGAGTTCTTGCCCCTCAGCAAGCAGCTCTTTAGGTCAGTTCCTAGAGATAAGAGTGAATCCTCCTGCCAAGTGGCAGCAGCTTGCAGCTGGTTTCCCATTGGGTTTCTATGGAATCTGCAGAGCGGTTTGCAAATGGTGGGCGCACAATTTCAGGGCACTTGGCTGCCAGGGCAAACAGGATGCCAAGCACCCAGATCATGACCATGTAATTGCAGTTCTGATCATATTTTAGGAAAGACATTGAGAAATTGGACCATGCCTGGAGGAAAACAACTAAGATGAGGAACATGAAGAGATATAGTTACAAACTATTGGAGAATAAAATGTCTGTGGGAGATATGATAGCTATCTTCCAGGGTCTGAAGGACTGTCATTGTCAGGGGGGAAAAGTAGGATAAAGGGTGGCAGTGAATTATGTATCTCAGAGTTGGCTATCTGTCAGGTTTCTGGCAGTTACTCCAATCAAATAATGAGCCTTGAGCCACAATCCCAAAACTAAAGAGGATTTATTTGAAGGAAACATTCTAAACCAGCACTAATTTGAGTGTAGCCAATTCTGAGATATGTAATTCACTGTCACCCTTCATCCTGCTTTTCCTCCACCCCTCTGGGTGTATCATCCAACGAAAAAACGTCCATAGAGTTTTTAATCAATCAAGAGTCATCAATCATGCTCTCCAATTAGATTTTTTCATGGCAGAAGCTTCAGCCATCTAATCAGTCTTAAAAGAAAATATGAATGGAATGTACTTTCGATTTCACCCTTGCCTGCTCTTTGAAACTCCCCCCACTTCTTTCTGTTGTCAACTATAAAAAGTATATACAAAATGTTTTATGAGTTGACAGTCATGTAGAAGATGGGGCAGAATTGTTCAGTTCGAATAATACATTATTCAATAGATTATATGAAAAGGTGACAGTCTCTCCTTTGTGAAAATTGTTTAAATAGAAGGTGAATGACCAACTGGAATGGGCAAGGGGTTGAGCTAGAAGATTTCCAAGTTACTTTCCAGTCCTCAAAGTCTATGAATCTATATATAAGCTTTCAAGGCATATATGCTTCTGGATTAGAAATACTCTGCTTAAATGAAGCAACGTATCTATTTCTACAGCACTTTTCATACAACAGATGTCTACCATACTTTGCATTATTAAGAAACAGTATAGTTAAGTATAGTTTGACTATGGGTAATTTGACATCTGATACATTCTCCAGTACAACCTTTTCCTTTTCTCCTAAATGTAATATTCTACAGTATTTGCCTCATACATATGGCTGAACACTAATCCTGAAAATAAGATTCAAGATAGGGAGCACAGTCAAGACATATCCTTGAGTGTCCATATTCTGCCCCAAAACCTGTTCAGACATTACTTAATATACTTTGCAAACTTCTTCCATAAACTGGTTGTGTTAACTAATGCATGATATTATGAATATGTTTATTTATATTTTTGAGATAAATGCTTAGGGTCATAGGTATTGCAAATTACAGATTCCTACTGCAGGGCAAATTCTCTTATAAATATCTCGAAGAGACTGGAAAGGGAGAGCCTATAAGACTTAAGTGCAGGCTAGTTAGGTAATAGTTTTTTAATTTAAATTTTATAGTCAACATTCAATATGCTGAATCCTATTAATCACCACAAGAAACAGGTCTAAATATGCTGGGTTCTTTTTAAAATGTCATTATGTTTCCATTCCATTATTTCCCTAATGTTCTTTTCCTCAAATTCGCACCAAGATTGTTTTGAAAGATTGGAGATATAAACAATTTCTCAGCACATATTTCTTACCAGTGTGTTCTCTCCAGTTGAACTATTCCAGAGTCTCATGCGATCATCTGTACCAATTGTCAAAAGGTAAAGCCCATCACTGGTAAAACATAAGCCATTGACTCTTCCATTATGGGCAGTATTTACTATAAAGAAAATATGCAAGATTTGAAATTCTGTATGGCAACATATATAGTCTGGTATTGCAAAAGAATTATTATATCATGAAAGCATTTTGTTTTGAAATTTTAAACATTATATAAAAATATCCTGTTATATAACATTTATTATGGAAAAGTTAAGTATTGTATTTAAGGATTTACTGGTAGCATTATTAGAATAATATCTACATTGGGACACCAATGTCATTTTATTTTCCTTTTGAAAGGAAAAGGATCAAGTTTAAAAAAAAACCAATCCTAGATGAAATACATGATTGAGCAATTTATTAAATAGCAGCCAATATTTTTAATTTCAGATCTTTTATTATGGAATGTGGCATCCAAATTTTTACTGTCAAGAGTATAATCTTATTTTTCTTCTGCTAATACCACTTTTAATGGCTATTCTTTAGCTAGATCTGTGCCTCAAAGAAGTTCCATTCAGGTGTGGGATACTGGGGGTTCGCAGGAGTTTGTGAGAGTCCCTATCTAAGATTCTGTGCAGTTCAGAAAATCCCCAAATCTCACTCTTAGCTGGCCCTGCTCCCGCCCCCCGCCCAGAAGTCCCCACGCAGTCCATTTTGGATGCAGCTAAGTGCAGGGTGCGCACGGAGGCTTGAGGAGGGCGAAAAACAGGCCTCCTGGAAGTTCAGGAAGGCTAGAAATGGGCCGTTTCTGGCTTCCAGAGAGCCTCCGTAACCTGGGGAGGCCATTTTCATCCTCCTGGAGGCTCAAGGAAAGCCTCCAGAGCCAGGGGAGGACAAAAACACCCCCCCCGCCACCATGGTGCAGGAGGCCAATTAGGCCACACCCATCATGGCCATGCCCACCCAGCAACCAGGCAGAGAATCCTTTGCTAAAACTTTTGAAGCCCACCCCTGGTTCCACCGGGGTGCACCTGCAGTAAAAATGGAGTAATGGCTGGTGTCAGGTGCCAGCAACCAGATCCACAGGTGAAAGCTTCAAGCCAACTACTTCACTATATTCTGCCTATTATATAGGAGTTTCTTCAGACTATGAGTCTTTGCCTGGGAACAGACAGATAAGGCTCTATGAAGTTTAAGGGAGGATCATTTCTAGGTCTCTTGTAACCTGGGTCATTAACATTAATGACTCCTTGCTTGAGTAGTTGCAGCATGTGGAATCGTGGAATGCCACGGTTGGGAAGCATTTTGGAGGTCATCTGGTTTAGCTCCATGACCAATGCTGTATTTCTCTGCAGTAAAACTAAGGGCAGATTATTGTTCCCTTGCTCATTAACAACACTAATATGCTTGAATATTTTTTCTGAAGTAAGATGAAGTTATATCACCTTAATTTCATAGAGTCATGTATATAATCTCCTGACATATTTACTAGCATGCCACACCATAGAAGAGGTGGGGGGAGCAGAAAGACATTTCATTATTATTCCCCAATTAAAATTAATTAGTTAAGACAGGGAAAGCTACTTGCATCCTAGGAAAAATATGAAGTTGAACAGGAGTCCTATAATCCTGGATTATTTTTGTAGGTAACAAATAGACACATGGAGTTAAACCAGCAGGTTTAATCCCTTTAAAATTCTGAAGTTTCAGTGTGGGAGATTTCAACAGATCATTTATTTCAACACAATGAAATCATATTTAATTATTGTCTGAATCATTCTAAATTACTAGCAATCCTAATTACGGATTTAAAACAACTAAGAAAAAAAAACTTTTTTGGGTTGAGTTATAGTCTTTTGGGGGAATATATAATATTTTGCTATCATATGCTAACCATGGGTAAGACAAATATAGTGTTTTAAAAAAAAGGTCATGAAATATTTTATATAGCATTTAGTCTTGACACTGTCATCTATCCTGGGCTATATAATAGCATGGTTCATAATATGAACTTATATTAGAATAACCTGTAATATTGATATATGAAATATATTACTTGCTTCAGAAGCTGCTTTTGACTTCTCCCCATTATGTGCATCGAGAGTGAGTAAACAGGCAGATGCTCTCCTTACATCCCACAACTTCACTCTACTGTCAGCACTAAAAGAAAAACAAAACTCTCAAGTGATTTATGAGCAACACAAATGAACTTTCAACAGTTTCATAATGATTATTTTATTTTCAATTATTTTTTCTTAACTTGGATATATTTATGTGTTTTTATAAATGCAGAAAATGACCTCCGACAGTTTCTTTTGAAACCATATTCCTGAGTTCTGAAATCAACACAGCAGTGGAGAAGAAAGGGGAATTAATCCTAATTAACCTCTCCACTGAAGAAACGGCATTCGGAGGGGGGGTAAAGGTGATACGACTTTTAAAAAATGAAATATCAAGCCGCTAGCAAGGAAACGGAATTAAAGACACAGAGGCAATCAAACTGGCAGAGGTAAGGAAATTTTGGCTGTAGGGAGGTGGTGCAGAGCAACACCAAAAGCCTCCCACCTCTTTTTTTTGGGGGGGGGGGACGAACAGCGCTTCCCTTAAACAGGACTCTCAGACTGATAAAGGATTGGGAGAAGGCTAAAGACAAAGAAAACCAAAGGGAACCAAATTGCAATCATATCTGCTAATATTCCTGTTTCGGTCAAAGAAGCATCCAAAGCACTGCCTGTCTTGCACGAGGCTGAGCAAAAACTGGAGAACGCTGAGGAGTCACGTGGTGTAGGAGGAGCGTTCCACAAATCAAACTCAGCCTGTGAATGCGGAGACTGAAGCACCTCCCACTACTGGATGCTCTGAACAGCTCATAGGAGAAGTCTTAGTTTAGTTCAGGACTTTTAACATATTCTTAAGCGTGCTTTTTAAAAACAGTAAGTTTATTAAAATTGTAACTATGTATTAAAATTGTAACTACAATGATAAATAATATAAAATATAAAAAGTAAAAGTAGATGATGAAGAAAAAGACAATAGAAAAGTACTGAAAAGAAAAATAATCAAGAAAAGGAAAAAAAAATATATATAAAGAAATGACTTTCCCCTTATCACAAATATAGACAATTTTAGCAACTTATCATGTCTAAAAATAGAAATATTTGCTTCCCATATTTCATATCTCATCTATAAATGAATCCTTAAACCTTGTTGTTCAGCCCTAGGCAGCAAAAGTCCATTAAGGGTTACCAGATATAACATATCTACTTTAACCTTGATCAGATAAACCAACTTCCTTCATCTTAAAGTTTAGTCCTTTCAAATGTCCTAAAATAACTTTTTTTTTCTTTGTCCCTTTTTACAAAATTCTTGAAAGCTTTAACCAGCCTCTTCTGTGAATCCAATATAGGAAGCTTATCCAGGAAACTCACTTGGGTTTGTTATTTATTTTAATGATATTTTAATAATTAAGACCTGTCAGTTTCTTTTGTTATATCCAATGAACCATTTTTCCATATCATTCTTAAAGCTTTTCATTAATTCCACTTTCAAATCTGTCTCAACTTTGTCTTGTTCCACTTCAATAACATCTTTGAAACAAAGTCTATCTATAGAGGCTCTTAAAATTAACTCCTGGGCCCATTATTCAAAAATATTTTTTGTATGTCCAAAGCTGATATTTTGCTAGTCTATATTAATAAGTTAAATTTAAATGTTATTCACCTTTAACTGTGATCTTTAGATCCTTTTAATTCCCTCTAATGCCCAACCTTCAAAGTCCCCTCCCTTCTGTATTTTTTTAAGAAGTCAAAAGTATTTTCTCATAGGATCCTCATAATTCTAAAACCCTTTGTTTGTAACTACCGTGTTTCTCATATAATAAGGCCGGGTCTTATTTTTTTTTGAGCCCCGAAAAAATGGCTAGGCTGTCTTTTCGGGGGTGACTTAATTCCCCATCTTCAGGTGGGCGGGTGGCGATGGCTTGGATATTCACCTCGGCGTTGGTGGAGCACTTCGTATCGGATCAACACAGGCAGCACAATATCCGAGTGTGCAACAAAAGTACTTTCTAACGACAAGCTCCCCCATCATTCCCCCCCATTTCGCATGTTTTAATATAGGCCTTAATTTGGAGGGAGGGGCTTAATTTCATTTCATGCCTATAAAACATGCTGGGACTTCCTACTGGGAGAGGCTGTATTGTTGGAGAAACGGTATTTCTTTTGATAAGTTTTGACAGAAAGTCACTGGTGCCCTAAACCTTGAAGATGCAAAGATTCCTAATAGTTGAAAAGCAACTGACAAGCAATTTCCTAAAGTGATTAGAAAAGAAAGTATGCAGGGACTTCCTGTGAATGCCATGTGTAGTTGATATCCTTGTAGTAGCAGGACCACATTTGCAAGAATTGTGGGAAGAAATGTGTGGTGGATGCAGGAGCCAGGCTTAAAATCTCTTGGGGAAGAGTAGAGTAGAGTAGAGTAGAGTAGAAAGTAGAGTAGAACAGAACAGAATAACTTTTATTGTCATTACATTCCACAATATAATGAATTTGAAAGCTACTCCAGCCACAGTACTACAAACACACACATCACAATACACTAACAGAGTATTTAAAATTAAAAAATTAAAGTAATAATACATTAAAAACCTAGTCTATAAATAGTTAAAGCATATATTTAGTGGATAGTTTAAAATGCTACTTTATACATAGGACTAAATCACAAATGTACTGTTGATTCAAGACAATTTATTGCCTTGAAAAGAAACTGTTCCTCGTCTATGAGTCTCTTTTAAGACACCTATAATGTTTCCTGATCATTCAAAATATGAATGACAGGGTAGACGGTCTCTGGAGATTTTTAGTGCCCTAGGAGGAGTCTGGTCTTCGTAATCCTTTCCAAAGAAGAAAGAGAACAACCAAATGATTTTTTTGTGCTGTGTTTATAAATCTCTGGAGCATATTCTTTTCCACTACACGAGCATCCAGCAACCACACCGGTATACCAGGATCGCAAATGCTCTCCAATGGTTAGAATGGTAAAAAGTAACCAGCAATTTCTCACCAGACCATCTTTTCAGCATGCCAAAATTTATTCAATGATTTTAAAGTAATTTTCTTTTTTTTTTTTTATAACCTAGGAAATGCTGCCAACCTGGGCATTTAAGGTCAGAGGTAGAGGACATGGTGGCATGAAGTGATAATTACATAAATGCCATGACTTATATGCTTGGCACAGGTGATTTAAGGGAGCATGTAATCAGGACAGTTGCTTGATTATGTCATTGTGTAATTTGTGCAAGACGTCGTTGCACTTTGTATGGATGCAATGTCAAAGAAATTTAGAATAGATTTTTAAAATACTGACTGACTTTAATAAACACTGCTTTACTTTATTGGATTTTTTTTACCTTCCAGTTGCTAAAATAAATTCATAACGTGGTGACCAAGATACTGCCAGAATTTCTTGAGTGTGACCTAAAAATAAAAAAGCATAATAATATTTTTGGTTTATTAAGACAGGTTTACATTGTTTTCTATTATTCTCCTATTAAGTAAACGATAGTGCAAAATTTTGTAGACTTTAATACTATTGTATATTAAAAAAAAAATAGTAACCTAAATTTGCAGTTTTGTAACAAAATGAAAACTTTGTAAATTGAAAGGCTCATGCAAAAATAGAAATAACTTCAATTTTAAATTAACATGTATAAACTAACTATATAAACACTAATTCTGATAGAGATCCAGAATCAAGTATCACTCATCAGTTTATAAGAATAATTAGTTTTCTGAAGGCACTATTGAGGACCACAGAACATGCAGAGTAAAACATCATGTTACTTTATATACCAACATAAATTCAGATGTAATTCTGATAATGGAGGAAAAGTAGAATTTGTGATAACATGTATAGGTACAGCAGAACGCTCCAAAAAGTGGCAAAATTTTGCATAACAGAACGGAAAAGAACAGACGTGGGTAGTATGTAGCAGGGATGTAAAACGGATGTTCATAGGAAGCCTAGCGGATGGAAGTGGATGACACCTCCGAAGGGGTTCCGGGGGAGAATTTCGAAGCGGACGCATAGCGGATGAAGCGGATGCATCATGTACGCCTAAAGGAAAGGGGATGGCCACGCGGATGTATATCGGATGCAAACCGTTCACTGTGCATCCTTACTATTTCCGTGCTACTAACGCTGTGTAGACGTTCCGTGTACCTTTTGTTTCCTCCCTCTTTCCGTTTTCAGCTGCAGCGAATGTGAGTTGCGAGGATGCCCAGAGGATGCAGAGAGGATACAGCGGACGTTTAATGGATGATAAACGGACATAGAACGTTTGTTGTTCGTATGTCGTGGATTTACATTGTACACGGTGGAAAGTTCATCTGTTCACAAAGTTTTGTGCAGCTCAAAACTTCTTGCACGGATGAATCGCAGTGGACGGATGCTCGACGGATAGAGCGTATGAAACACGTATGCAATGAGTACACAACGGATGCATAGCATTTTCCAATGGATGGCAAGCTTTTTTTTTAATGTTTTACATCCTCTTTGCATCAGTAAGTGCAGTGGGACTGGGCCTTAAACTCCTTGGCGATGGTGAATTGGAACAGGGCAGGACAAAGGGCAGAAATAATGAAAAAGAGCCCTACTAGAGAAATCACTCCTTGCTCATTACTTGTTTTCTGGAATAAAAATATTGTTTCATGGCTTACCTGAATTAGTTTACAATTAAAAATATAATTTTAATTGACCAGGTATAATCTAAAGCACTTGGACAAATATTACCAAGACAGTTTCTCAACTTGCTTAGAAAGCTACAAGTTTATGTCTCAATGATATAAAGCTCAAAGAGTCCAGCTTAAGTAGACACCAGCATTTTTTATAATTATCAATAATATATCTTCAGGACAACAAGATCAGAAAAATGTTAAAGAAGAAAGACCTTCTCACTGTGTTTCTTTGACAACTGGCACTAAACACATCTGTCCTATTACTTACAAAGAAAATATTGTTCAGTGCAGTTCTTTACACAGTGTGGTATACTCAAAGTAGTTATTGTCTAATATTTATGTTTCAGAGTAAGAAATACCCTGCAGAATGTGAGAACAAGATCCAGACTTGAAGTCACAAAGCTGTACTTTGGAGCTTTTGGTACCAACTGTAACAGAAAAAGAGAAAAACACATTACAGAAAACAAACATAAGCAGTGCATGTTGATATAAAAATATATACAAAATGCTGCTATAAAAATATACAAATAGCAGTTTTAAAATCTTTAAACTTCACACAGGTTTATTAGAGAATTACTTTTTGGATAATTACATTTTACATTTGCACACAGCATCTTTTTCACAAACAAGAACAAGAAAGATGATATTATACCTTTTATAAAAAGGGAGTATGTATATTATAACAAAGGGAAAATTTATACAGTATGCGTAGAGCAAAACTGTTTATTCATCATCCTATGCAGTTTCAATTGGATAATTCTTAATGCTGATATAATACTTTCCTCATTCATGAGATACTCTCGTTTCTAAACTCAAAATTTAGCCACAATGCCTGGTAAACCATGTTAATTAGTGGCGTAAGTTCATTGTAACATAATTTAGATCACCTTATTTTGACTAAGTAAGTAATGTGAACTATGAATACTGTTAAAAATATGGTGATGGAGGTGAGAAAAATGATAGAAGAGTCAGATATGTGGCCCTATCATGCAACAAATATTTTTGTTAAAAAAAATATTTTAAAATTATTATTTGCTATACCTAACTATCAGACTGGCCAAGAAATATTTTAACAGTACAATTTGTGCATGTTTATAAAAAAAAATCCCCAATGTGTTCACAAAAGCATGATAAATATCTAGAAAATACATTACACAATAAGATTATGTACTATTCAAGTATTCTTTCTCAACAGTAAGTTTCTAGAGATCAATAATTATAAAGAGAAACCAACAGCCCTACTGAAATTATGCCACACATTTGTAACTCTAAATTATGCTATGTTACAATCTTGAATATAGAAACGAATTATTTTAAAAAATGAAAGACAGTTAAAATATGATTGTTATATTCAAAATATATTTAAAATTAATGCAAACCTGCAATTAAGCAATGTCTTGTAGCAATAGGAGACAGATGATGGCTATATATTGTCCCATCAAAATAAAATTCATCAGCAGGCTGTTAATTAAAAAACAATACATTATTAAATACTTGGACCAATTCAAATCTTAACCAGAAGCAATAGATGATAGTTATTATTTATAACACATTAGCAAAAATAAAATAGTGTCATCTTTTAATTCTATATATACCATCAACATAATACAAAGATACATGCAATTATAATTACAAAATAAACAATTCTACTTCAACATTTTTAATCCTGTTTTCAGGATTACAAAGAAAAAAAACTCCACAACATTCTACATTTATATTACTATATTTAGCCCCCACCTTCATCTTACAGTTACTTTTTCTATTTTTCTATATTTTATATTTTCACAAATTTTTACATTTATAATTTTTTATGTTTATATTTTTCATAATTGTCACTGTTATAAAATGATTAAATTTCAGTATTATTTGCAAAATTGAATTTTAAATTTTAAACACCTGTTATTTTACATAAGACATGAAATAATATTTGTACAAACTTGTGCATAAAATAATATTGTAGTAAAATAATTTATTACTTTCTATTATCATTTTAATGCAATCTTTGATCCTGGTGCCCTTTAACCATAGATACATTTATCTGGCTTTAAAGTTGATAGATTCAACTGAAAATCCAAGTGATTTCTTGCTTTTGTGAGGAAACAATGGCTTCATGAAATGGATTCAAGTTGATGCAACACTGAAAATGCAGTAACATTTTCTCAACGATTTTAATGAGGTAAGATATCTCCATAGTCTCTGAAGTTAAAAATTTCTACCTTAAGATCTGCTTTGAATTGTTATTGCAACATAATTCTAAAAATTCCCTTTAATTTATAATTTCTATATAATATACATTTACTTTGAATTGATTCATCATGTATCCCATTTCTCTCTCTTTCTCTCTCTCCTCCCTCCCTTTTTCTCACAATAGCTACCCCTTCTCAAAGTAGTTCCATCCTTTTTTGTTTCCTCCTTTTTTGCAAAGAGGAAGATGAATGTATATAGTTTGTACATGCTGAGAAGACTGATTTACATGGTTAATGTGGCCATTTTATAAATTACTAATTATTAATTAAATTAATTAGGAGTTATTAATTCAAGTAATGTAATCTATATTTTCAGCCATCTTGTGCCCTTTTCTGGAATGTGACTTCTTGGAGATACATACTATGTGTGTAAATATATATCATGCAGAGATATATAGACATGCCCAAATTTATTGTATAATGTATGACTTCTAGACAGGAAAGGTATCTGGGGTCTTCCAAATATAATCTGTCTTTGAAATAGCATGAACCATTTCAAGAATGCATGGATTAACCAACTCTAGGAGAAAAACAAAAAATTTCAAGAACAACCCACTCTATTTGCATATCCCCAGATTATACTGACAACATCAAACAATTCAATGAATCTTGTAAAACGTAAATTCTAAAAATATATACCCGTGTCTCTAAAATGTGCAGTTTCTCTTATTTGGTTTGTAAGTTCTAACTACTAATACTTACTTGGCAAGATTATGTCAAACTACAAATAATGATCATGTTTAAATGACATACTAAACATGCTGTGTCAAACCAGACAGTTATTGATGTACAAATAAGACTCAGTAATTCCTCTGTAAAACTGTTTCCGAGTTGATGCACGAACATTCTTGGTTACACCTGTTTAATGTTTCTAATGTTAGGTGTCCATTTCAAGTCCTTGGAGATAATGGAACTTAGAAACTTCAAGGTCTCTACTATTGATACTGTGTTGCCTAATATTGTAAGAGGTGGTAGAATAGGAGAGCTTCTTCCAAAATCTATTATCATCTCTAGAGTTTTAAGAGTGTTCAGCTCCAGACTGTTCTCGCTGCACTACAGAGCCAGTAGATCTACCTCTTGTAGATCTACTGCAGACTCAGCATCATCATCTCGAATGAGACGAATGACTGTTGTATCACTTACAAACTTTAGCACTTTAACAAAGGGATCCTTCGAGATGAAGTCATTGGTATATATGTAGAGAAAAGTAATGGAGGGAGAACACAGCCCTGGGGGGCTCCTGTGCTAATTGAATGGGTGTTCTATGTGATTTTCTCTAGTTTCACTTGCTGCTTCCAATTTGTTAGAAAGCTTATAATCCATCTGTAAGTATGGTTAGGACCATCAGGCACAACTAGCTGAGTCCTTTTGTAGAAGAGAATTTCAGGAATGTTGACTACTGTGCTGAAGTAGAAAAAGGACCCTTACATAGTTCTATCATCTGCATATCTGTCTGGTTTGTTTCTACAACCCAACAGGGGAAACACAGATTTCAGAGGATAATTAGGACTGCAGAAAAAACAATTACTACCAACCTCCCTTTCATCGAGGACCTGTATACTGCACGAGTCAAAAAGAGGACCGTGAAAATATTTACATACCTCTCACATCCTGGACATGAACTGTTTCAACTCCTTCCCTCAAAACGATGCAATAGAGTAGTGGTTCCCAAACTTTTTCAGTCCACTGCCCCCTTGGTGCTGCAAACTCATCCTCAGTGCCTCCCAGCCAGGGGTGGGATAAAAATTTCTTAACTGGTTCTGTGGGTGTGGCCTATTTTGTGGGTGTGGCTTGGTGGTCACGTGACCAGGTAGGCGTGGCTTGGTCACATGACCAGGTAGGCATGGCTTGGTGGTCATGTGACTGGCAAACCAAATAAAACTGGTCCTCGCTTAATGGCCAGTTGCTTAGCAAGTGTTCTAATTTATGACTAACCTTCCCAGAATTACTTCACCTGTTTTTGGAGTTTTGACAGCCATGCATGCGTGCACACACACACTCCCTTCTAACCCTACTGGAGCATTCACTTTCTCCTCCCTCCCTCTTTCTTTCTTTCTTTCTTTCTTTCTTTTTTTCTTTCTTTCTTTCTTTTTTTTCTTTCTGTCCCTTCCGTCTATCTCCCCCTTTCTTTGTCTATCCCTTTTCTTCCTTTCTCTCTCCCTTTTTCTTTCCTTTTTTGTCTCTTCCTTCTCTTTCTCTCTCCCTCCATATCCCATTCACTTTCTCCACTTTCCCTCCCTCTTTCTTTCTCTCTGGACTGCAGCTGCACCTAAAAAAACATGTGGTGGCTGGAGGCTTTTTGCAGTGAAAATTACCAACCACTGGCTTTGCTTGTTCTACTTCTCCAATGCACCGCTGCAGCCGCATTCCAGGTGCTGGCCCCGCACGTCCACCCCATTGAACCCGCTGCACCAGAGGGACTTGACCAAGAAAGTCTGAGCGCAGTGCTGCAGTAGTCAATGGGGTGAACCTGCATGGCCGGCGCCTAGAACGCGGTGGCGGTGGCGCATTGGAGAAGAAGAGCAAAGCTGGAGGACAGTAATTTCCTCTGCAAAAAGCCTCCAGATGCCGCATGATTTTTTTGGTGTGGCTGGAAAAAAAGATGCAGCGTCTGGATGCTTGTTGGAGTGAAAATTACCGACCTTCGGCTTTGCTTCTCTGCTTCTCCAATGCGCTGCTGTGGCTGTCAGCGATTGTTGCGCATGCTCAATAAGGACTGACTGGGCAGGGAATGGAGGAGTGGGCCGAGCAGGGCCAGCCAGGGGTCCGTTTTACCGTTTTCCAAATGACTGGGAACGGTAATGAACCAGTAGAATCCCACCTCTGAATTGTGACCTGCGAGGGGCCCACCTCCAGCACTCCTCTGCCACCCCCCCTTGCCTCTTGTTGCCCCCCTAAGTCATCCCACCGCCCACTTTGGGAACCACTGCTATAGAGCACTGCACACCAGAACTAAACACAAGAACAGTTTTTACCCAAATGACGTCACTCTATGAAAAAAATAATTTCTTCAACACTGTCCAACTATTTACAAAGTCTGCACTACTATTACTATTAATCTTCTCAACACTCCTTATTGCCCATCTCCTCCCACTTGTGACTGTATGACTGTAACTTTGTCGCTTGTATCCATACAATCTACATTGACTGTTTCCTAGTATCATTTGATTGTACCCTATGACTATTAAGTGTTGTACCTTATGATTCTTGACTCTTGATGAATGTTATCTTTTATGTATACTGAGAGCATTTGCACCAAGACAGATTCCTTGTGTGTCCAATCACACTTGGCCAATAAAGAATTCCATTCTTTGGTGATTCAAAATGTTGTAAGATGTAGTGCAGTGTCATACTGATAGCATCATCTGCTGATCTATTTGCATGATAGGCAAATTGCAGCAGATATGTGATGGCTTTCAGATGGGCCAACACTAACCTTTCAAAGGTTTTCATAACTATGGATGTCAGATCCCTGGTCTGTAGTCATTCAACTTTTTCATGGAGGGTTTCTTGGGTACCAGAATGATAGTAGGGTGTTAGGGATAACCAATGAGACTGATTTGATGCCAGACATGTTATTGAGAATATTATTTTTTAAAAGTATTTATTTTTAAAAAAGCAGGAAATATTTTAGCTGACTACTACAAAGTTGACCGGGATATCATCCCAGATATCTGTTCCACAGCAACCTTGACTGTCCTTGGTTTGCAGAATCATATATAATAGAAGAGTAAATTATTCAGTTTCACCAAATGTGGCATGTTGCATGGACATTTTCTCTAAGCTCATTCAACACATTGAGCCAAAATATAGCTTGTGGTTTTAACTTGCTTGTTATCTTAGCTATTATAGTTTGTAAACTACAATTTAATGTGAGGAACCCTGCTTTAATAAACAATGGTTATATTATCTATGATTTACTGCAATGTTATTGTTAAGCCTGTGTCTGATATTTACAAGTAATATAACTTATTAATTTAAAAGCTACTTTTCCATGATCAACTATTTAACTTTCCATATTAAGTAAGAGTCTTTGCTGACCTGTGATCCTACACCAACTCTTGAGACTAATATTAGCCTTGATTGTATTGTGTGTTCATTTAAGTTGCTTTACAAAAATCAGCCAATCCCTTATAAAAACAAGGATGTGTTAAAATACTACTGATTCTCCTTCATATAAATTATTAAAGAAAACTTACCTGTAAAGTATTTGTATCCCATATTTTCAGTGTTTTATCAAATGAACTTGAAGTAAACATGCCAGTATCACGAGGATACCATTGAACAGTCTCTACGCTGTATTTATGAACACCAGGATGGTTCCTATAATGCATTTATAGAAAAGTAAAATTGACAAGGATGATTTGCTGTAATAATGCTCAACAAATCTGAATGTGTTAATTCTTTCAAAACCTAAGTAGCAAACCCCTTGCAGGAAGAGCTAACATCAGTTCAAACTGGAAAGAAAGAATAAAACAGCTCAAATGCTCTACTAACTGTAATTCTACCTTGTTTTACTTTAATGTAATAGAGCAGAACCTAAGCTAGCTCTGCCACCTACTGGGTAAATCACATAATTAAAAAAAGATACAAAAATACAAAAGCCTTCCAAAGAAGATCTACAAGAAGGTGTCTCTCTTAACCAGCAGTTTTCAATCAGCTTCACCTCACAGCACACATTACAAAGGTAGGACTTCCAGGACTTGAAACTGGAAATGCTATGGCATCCAAAAAAGAATGGAGGCAGTCCTGCTGGTGATGTCATAGAGGTAGGTTTTTAGCTGAGGTGGCATATGTGCAAACCTGTTGTGGCACACCAATGTGTTGCAGCACAATAGTTAATAGCCAAACTTTGCTCTAAATCAAAGTGTACAAAAATAGGAGCCATTAGGGCAAACTTGGAAGCAATGGATCAATGCAGATGAGAGCAAAGTTTATTGCTCTGTTCTAGCTCTGAAGCAAAGAAATATTCTAAATATATTAAAAGAAACATATTGTTTTCTTTACTGGCTCTCTATGGATTACAAAAATAAAACATATGTTAAATCCTGCAAAAAAACCATACATGATAAAAGCCTGGAGACAAAGTTTGGTAAGATTCTAGGATCGCTACTCTGTTACTCTCAGAATCTAGTGACTTTCACATGNAAAGTTTGGTAAGATTCTAGGATCGCTACTCTGTTACTCTCAGAATCTAGTGACTTTCACATGGTTTGACTTATGATGATGATGATGTGCAATCTAGTTAACTTTTAATAATCACATCGATAAGATGTTTTTCACGACAACTACATTAGTATTCCTGCCTCCCATATTCTATGTGAGTGAATTGGCTGCAGGGAGATTGGCTGATTTAAAGTTGCAAGCCAAAGCATCAAGGTTAGAAAAGACTGCCCCAAGTATAATTAATTGCTCCAAGAGAAACAGAAGCTACTGTGGGCAGATAAAAGAAAGTATAATAAAACAAATTATAATAAACTTTCCCTCCTGCTTTTTAAATTTATTTGCCTGTGAGAATTTATTTTTCTTAAATTTTCCCCCCAGTTTATTGTATATTAGTTTTGTATCTCTACCTCAAAATGACAGGAAAACTATACCACCAATTTTGGCAGTTCTTTCCAGAGATTGCAGAAAATGATTCAGGGATGATTACTTGATTCTCCATGACGTCAGACCTGGCAATCCTTTCCATCAGAACATCAGATTGCTTTTTGCTAACCTTCACCTGAACTCAGATGAGTCTGCACAAGTTACCAAAATGCCTTTGTTTTTATACTCTTTAGAACAAACTGTATATCTGAATAATCAAAAACTGTAAAAGGTAGTCCTTGACTGAAAATAGGGCATTTATTAACCATTCAAAGTTCCAACGGCACTGAAAAAAGTGACTTATGTTCATCTTTCACACTTGTAACCGTTGCAGCACCCCCACGGTCACATGATGAAAATTCAGATGCTTGGCCACTGATTCATATTTGTGCCGGCTGCAGTGTCCTGGATCATGTGATCACCTTTTGAGACTGTCTGACAAGCAAAGTCAATGGAGAAGCCAGATTCACTTAACAACCATTTTAATAATTTAATTGCAGTAATTCACTTAACAATTGTGACAAGAGAGGTTGTAAAATGGGGCAAAACTCACTTAAATGTTTCACTTAGGAACATAAATTTTGGGCTGAATTATGATCACAACTTGAGGACTACATGTAATGGTGATATGTGGGAAATAGTTGTTTCAAGTTTCCTATTACAATAATCACACCCTTACATTTTAATTTTTTATATATGCATTGCATTCCTTGCTTTGTCTATGTGCCTCCATTTTATATAACTAATTTCCTTTGGAACTTTGAACTGGATTTAAACCAATCTTGCAACTTAATGGCAACTACAAAGAATTTCAGTTTTTTCCCTAAATGTTTAAGTAGGGGTTAAAAAATGAAATAAAAAACTGTAAATTTGGTCTATCAAACAATCCGTAAAGGACAGCTGAAGATCAATCTTGTTGACCTTGGTACAAGATCATACTATTAGAAACACATGCTGACTATGCTATAGCACAAATTGTGCAAACAATAGTTTCTTAAATAATGTTTCATTTATTTTGTTGACAAAATATGAGTTAGCAATGAACTATAAACATGTAATGTAGGTAAAATATTCATAAAAAGTTTTTACGTATACACACCTTCCCACAGAACAAATCACTTTACAGGTATAGCATGGTGTTCTGTTAAAGTTCTCAAGGTCATACAATACAATAGTACCATCAGAACCACCTGATAACATACTGTAAGAAAACAAGTTATGAATTAATTCAGATGTTGTAAGCTTTACTCCTCCCCACCAAACATGTAATGTTATCTTTTAAAAATTGTTGAAAATTAGTTTTTACTATATTCTATATACTAGAACACTAGAACATTTTAATTAATATGAAAATAATATGTATTATTTTTGATATAATATATTATATATATATATATATAATAACTTATATATTATAGTATAATATATATTAGTATATATATGGGATCTCTGGTTTCGGGTTTTCTCCCGGCTAGAATGGAAGTATCTAGGCAAACGTTGTCGATGGAAGTTTCATTCATCATCTTCAGGCTTGTTTCTTCAGCTCTGTGCTGCTCAGAGTAATGTGAGCTTGCAGCTGCTTTCTTCCTTTTAACTGCTAAATTGGGGTGTGACTGATTGGGTGGGGTTTGGCTGTGTTCTGCATTGGTAAGGGGGGTGGCTTGTTCTGATTGGCTGGGGGGTGTTTCTGCTTTAGGTGGGGGCCTTGGCTGTGCTCAGGTTAGTCTAGTTGCTGGGGATTTGAGCTGGTGAAGCTGTGATCTTGTTGTTTGGCTTCGTGTTTCGTGGTCGTGCCACATCTTCATGGTGGGTGTTCAGTTGCTTCTTGTATGGGTTCAGAGGGGTTTGAATGGGTAGTGTTGCAGCTGCAGTATGGCTTCTAGGTTCGTTGGTCGTGTCCTCTCCTCTTCTGTGTGGGTTGAGTCTTTTTTCTGGCATGGAAAGTTTGGTGGTAGCATCGTTGTGTGCACTGTGGGTGTGGGTCTTGGTGTCATTCTTCATGTTAGGTACTCGTTTATTAATGAGGGCAGGTTCCAAATGGTTGGTAGGCGGGAGGTATCATCTCGTTTATTTCATGCTGTGTGGCGTTTTGCTATCCTCTTATGCTTCTCTGATTATTTTCTGTTGGTTGAAGTGTTCGGTTTTGGCGATGGTTCTGGTATTTTTAAAGTCAATTTCATGTCCTGTGGCTTTGAGGTGTTGGACCAGGGAAGAGGTCAGTTCTTCTTTTCTGATGAGTTGTTGTTCTTCAATGCGTGCACTAATTCTTCTGTTATTGTGTCCTATGATTGTAGTGGGGCAGCGAGTTGCAAGGGGATTTCGTATACTCCGTGGTTTTCTAACTCGATTTTGTCTTTTTGGCGTTTCTTATTGGATGGTGATATTTTCGTTTGTGCAGGAATGCTGTTATTAATTGTTGTGGTTTATATGAGTCTTACTGAGTTTGTCTTGTAGTGCCTTTTATATATGGGAGTGGGGCTTTTGCCATTCTCTTGTTCTCTGTCTGCTTTTGGTTGGGGTTTCTTTTTGGATTAGGTGGGTAATCTTCTTTTATTGCGGAATCCAATTGGCTGTAAGTACATTAGTGAGAGTGTGTAGTTCGGTTTTTTAAAGTGTGTTGTTCATCGGCTAAGCATTTTGTTCTGGAGGATGAGTGTGTTGGCTCACGGAATTGATCTGTGCTGGGTGGTGGTGTGAGGTGCATGTAGATAGCGGTTTGGTTTATGGTTTTCTTCTCGGTAGATGGTGTGTCCTAGGGAGGCCATTGGATTTTTTGTACACTAAGAACATCTTAGGAAGGAAGTTGATGTGTTGGCTTCTGTTTCCATAGTGAATTGTATTTTTGGGGTGTGGCTGTTGAGGTGTTGTAGAAGTTTGTTCAGTTTTTTCTTTCCCGTGTGGCCAGATTATGAAGTGTCATCTACGTAATCTGAGCCAGTAGTTTGCGTCTTGTGATCATATCTTTTCTAGAGCTTGTGGTTTCAGTGTTCCATGTAGAGGTTTGCGATGACAGGTGAGAGGGGTGATCCCATGGGTGCTCCTTCTATTTGTTTGTATTTTTGACCATTGTCCAGCGGTGAAGTATGTATGGATAGGCAGTGGTTTGGTAAAGATCAGGATGTACTCGGGGGCTGGGGGCTGGCGAGGGGGGGGGGGGGGGGTGTATTTGTTTTGGGATGGCTGTCAAGGCTTACTTTATAGGCACTTGGTGAGAGGATATGACATCGAAGCTCACATCTAGTTAGGTCGCTGGGTTGTAAGTTTTGTTGCTTTATGATCTCAAATGAACTGATGAGGTTCCGACTTACCTGTGAGTTGATGGATTCTGCAAGGCTGTAATTATTTTTGCGCCGAGAAATTTGGCCTTAAGTTTTGTAGAGAGTGAGCCTATGGAGCTGACTATTGGTCGTTATGGGCGTTCCTTTCTTTGTGTATCTTGGGAGACCATACAGCTTAGGCACTGGATGAATTTTTCGTCTCGGTATTGATTGTTTGCTGGATTTCTTCGCTGATGGGGGAGGCTTTTATTTTGGATCTGTGGTTTTTTCTAGGTAGAGGTGGCTGGGGTCATGTGTTTAGGGGTTTGTATGTTGGGCGTCTTGCAGTAGCCGTTGAGTTAATTAGGTTTGGTAGTCAGATGTATTCATAACACTGTTGCATTGCCCTTGTCTGCTGGTAGGATTATTATTGCTGGTGTCTCATTTCAGGTTTAAGTAGTGCAAGTTTGTTCTTCTTTGGATAAGTCTGCTTTTGGTGGTTTGCTATGTGCGAGAGGATTTGGTTGATTATCGAGTCTGATTCGTTAGCATCATCAGGGTTGCGTTTTAGGTCAGGCTGGTCAACTCACAGTATGATGGTTTCTGTGGGGGTGTTTGGAGCAACAGCAAACGTTCGAATCGTCTTACTCGAACAGGATCAAAGTTCCTGCTATTCAGTGAGACTTTCTGATGGCTTCAGTTGATTGTTCGATTTGGTGCTGAGGGGAGTGATTGGCTCATGCTGCTCTGTTTCATGTTGGCTGGTGAGGTTGCGAGGTTTGATTCTGGGTTGCTCCTGTAGTTTAAGTGCGAATTAATCTATTGGAGTTCCATGACGTGTCCTCGTGCTAAACTCCACGACTCCAACCACTTCAACGCTAACCTCTCCAAAGACTCCCACATACAAACCACCCTAAACACTCGACCCCAACCACTCATCCCTAGAAAAAGGGTAACCACCAGCTCCAAATAAAAAGCCTCCCGAACATCACGCGAAGATCAATCCAGCAAACAATTTCATCACCCAGAGACAAAAATCATTCCCGAGCGCCCTGAAGCTGTATGGTCCCCAGCAATGTACACAAACGAAGGGAGAGCCCGGCACTACGACCTAATTAGTCAGCTGCATAGGACTCTCACCTCTACAAAACTGAACTCTACATAATACTTTCTCGACCAATCAATCTAACTAGCGAACCTAACATACACTAGCGAATCATCTCAGTCTCAATTACAAGGTCTCTAAGTATAATCTCACAGTGTCATCCGTGCAATATTGAAAAATAGCAAGACTAGTGGTATCCCATCTGAACCTAGCGAGGGATCGCTTCCATGTCCAGTATCCCCCTCTTCTACTCAACGCACGGGTGCCACCTATAAAATGGATTAGCCTTGGACAGCCATCCAAAACAAATACAATTACTGCCACCCTAAGAGTTACACCCCTACAACGTCTTACCAACCACTACGCCTATTCCGAGTATACCACCTAGTACCTCACCACAACATGCTGTCCAAATACAAATCAACTAGCAAGTGACAGCATTGCCCATGGATCACCCCCTCTCAACCTTCCTTCAGCAAACCTCGTTACATGGTATCACTACTTTGCACTGACACGAAGCTCTAGAAAAATATTGATCACAGAACCCAAACCTCTCGGCATTTCAGTATACGATAGATGACACCTTCATAATCTGGCGCACACGGGGAAAAGATATAAACTGAACAACTTCCTCCACACACTCTCAACAAGCCCTACCCCCCCAAAATACAACTTTCACTATGGACAAACGAGAAGTCTCAACACATTCATCAACTTCCCTTCCTAGATGTCTTAGTGTACAGAAAAAATCCAATGTGCTCCCTAGGGACACACCATGCTACCAGAAGAAAGAAACACATACAAACGCAGCTCATCTACATGCACTCTCACACCACCACCCAGCACAGCATCAATTTCCGCAAGGCCAATAGACAACTCATCTCCCAGCCAACACAAATGCTTCATGTCCGAAAATCGAACAGAGCACTTAAAACCCAACTACACACTCTCACTAGATGTACTGACAGCCAATGGAATTCCAAAAAAGAAGATTACCACCTACTCCAGAAAAGAAAGCCCCAACCAGAGAAGGCCAAGACATGGAGAAACAAGCAGAATGGCAAAGTCCCTCCTCCCATATATAAAAGCGCACTACAGACCAAAATTCAGCTACAGATCTGCCAATAAAACACAACATTAAAACCAGCATTCTGCCACAAACAGAAAAAGTATCCACCATCCTAAGAAACGCAAAAAGACAAAATCGACGTTAGAGAAACCAAGGAGAATATACGGAAATGCCCTTGCACTGCCTGCCCCACTAACATACATAGGACAAAACTAACAGGAAGAATTAGATTGCACGCATTGAAGACACACAAGAAGACTCAATAGAAAAGAAGAACTAACCTGCTTGCCCTGGTCCAACACCTCAAAGCCACAGGACATGAAATTGACTTTAAAATACCAGAACCAATCACCAAAACCGAACACTTCAACAAACAGAATCAATCAGAGAAAGCCATAGAGATATGAAAACGCCCACACAGCATGGAATAAACGAGATGATTACCTCCCGCCCTTACCAACCATTTTGGAAAACCTGCCCTCATTAAAAACGTATTACCTATAGAACATGCAAGACAGTGGACACACAGGACCCACCACCCCAGCAGTGCCACACAAAGATGCTACCACCCACAACACTCCACTCTGCAGAAAAAGAGAACTCACACGCCACACGCCGAAAGCGGAGACAGCGACCACGAACCGAAGCCAGTACTTGCGCAGTGCCACTCCTACCCACTTCAAACCCCTCTGACCCATTCACAAACGAAGCAAACTGACACCCACCAGAAAAGATGCTGGCACGACCCACGAAACACGAAAGCCAACAAACAAACAAGGATCACAGCCACCAGCTCAAATCCCCCCAGCAACTAAGACTAAACCTGAGCACAGCCAGGCCTCCCATCCTAACAGAAACACACCCCCAGCCAATCAGAACACAAGCCCAACACCCCTACCACCATTCAGAACACAGCACCAAAACCCCACCCAATCAAGTTTCCACAACCCCCACTAGCAGTTAAAAGGCAAGAAGCAAGCTGCCCAAAGCTCACATTACTCTGAGAGAGAAGCCACAGAGCTGACAGAAACAAAGCCTGAAGATGATGAACTGCAGACTTTCATCGAAACGTTGCCTACGATACTTCCAATTTCTACGCGGGAGAAAACCCGAATATAGCACAGAGATCCACATACAAATACTCGACGGAAAAACTCAGAAAATAATATATATATATATACTATATATATATATATATACTATTATTATATATACTACTATATACTATATACTATAATATTATATATCTTAATATATATATATATTTCAACTAAATTTTTTGATTTAGAATACCATTTTATGTCCTATGCTCCAACTCTCCCTCCCAGAAGTATTAAAATATTAGACCTGAAATATCTGAATTAAGATTTTTTAATAAAGTGTTCTTGATATAGTTTAAAAAGTTGTTTTAAAAACAAAATAATGTTTAAAATATTTTATCGAGATACTCTCAAATTTTAAAGCACAAAACACAATTTGCTCATGTCATGTCACATGACATGCTATAGACAGTGGAATTGCGGAAAAGAAATTAGTCGTGTGTGACCTACATCGCCTTCCCACAATGCTCCTGGGCCACTCTATTGCAGACCTTTATCTTGTTTTCAGCTTTACTATGTCTTGATGTTCTGTCCAAATATGAGAATCAGCAATTATTTCCATTAAATTGACTGTCCTCTGGTTTTGGAAATGGCTAGGTTAATGCTATAGTTTTGTTATCTGCCAGATTCCATTTTCACTAGCCAGACCAAAAAACAAAACTACAACTAATTTTGTATAGATCCTTTCTAGGTGGTGGCACATACCCATACAGTAAGTGATAAATAAGCGCGATACCACCACAAAAATGCTCTAGAAAATCACCCAGGGCTGTTTTGAGGGAACATATGGGATTAATCAAAAAGGACCTCCTGAACAAAAGTAGTTAGCAATAAACACTTAGCACTTACATACCACTTCATAGTAATGTGTGTGTGTGTGTGTGTGTGTAAGTGCACATGCCCACACACATACACACACATAACAAAACAAAATATATAGGATATCATGGATTCATGAAATTTGAGAAAATGCTTCTAATGAAAAAAAAAGTTAGCATGAATTTTAAAATGCAAATATTTTCAAATTGGTTCAGTAAAATACATTTCATTACAAAACATAATAAATATACGTACTATCGATTTTCAACAGGTTCGATATCCAAGGTATTAATTCCACTTCCATGAATTCTTTCAACATCTTTGTTCTTATTTAGCTCCAAGCTTAATACCCTTTAAAAAAGGAAGTATTATAAACAAAATTAAAATTATATAATATTTTGTTATTGAAATGCCATCAAATTCTTCAGTCCACTACATTGACCAAGGTTCTATCTGTATTGATGGTGGAAATAGCATATTACACATATTAATATGTATCTGAAATTTATATGAATTAAACAGTTAAATATTTGTCATTTTAATATTTGTAAATCAAATGTGGAAATAACAGACAAAAATGAATAAAGATTACATTTTATAATTATGTCAATTTGATTTGAGGAATAAATGAATAAGTAACAATATGCCATTATATGTGGAATGGCTATCAACGTGCAGAGTGTAATATGCAATACATTTATGGAATTTCAGATTTTTAGTATAAGTAGAAATCCATACTTACACAAAAGAGGTCAACCCTACAATTTCAAAGGATGCTTGGACTGTCATTCCTATTACTGTTTTTACAGAATACATTATTTAGAAAATAGTTCTCAATAACTACAATATCAATTTCTTTCAAAGTAAATTGCAATCCTAAATGCATTTGCTAGTTTTGGTCATTCAATGATTGAGAATTCCAAGCATATTGTATTTCTATTGGGGAGCTGCACCATTATATTCACCATGTAATTTATTTCTGTAATCAATTAATTACATCAGTATTATTTCATCCTTTCTCAAATTTAGAGCAGTATTTTGAGACTTATTTACCAAATAACCTTAGAAGGAAAGTTGTGATCACACAAATGGTAACTCTCCCAAATGTTTACAAATTGCATATTTAATGCATGGAGGAAATATAATCGTACCGGGTTTTTAACATTTCATTATAAGGCTGCATAAATTACATGTGCACACATTCATAGGTCACCTTATGTACCTTTTCCCATCCAAATGCCATTCTTGAATCTGCAGCTAGATTGATGGAACTAGGGGTATCAGTTCCTAATTGCAGAATGAAACAAAATCCCCCATGAAATAAAGCTGAAAATGAGCCTAGTGATAGGCTAAATATTTGTAGGTGGCGAATCTTTGACAGGTGTCTGCAATAGAAATTTTACTTTAAGGTATGCCAATCTGTGTACATTCAAAGTGACAAAGTTATTTTAAGTTCTGTGTACAACAAAGGATGCTTGAACATGGGCACATTCATACAGATTAAGCATTTTTGCATATTGTGCCCATACGGTTCTTCCACTTTCTAGGAATGGCATTAGAAAGGGAGTTTCGGCTCCCCTCTACACAGTTAATCTAGCTCACGATCAATCTTGCTTGCTCATTTGTGTACTTGCAAGGAAGGTTAGTCAATGCTCTTTCCTGCAATTCTCTCCCACATGACACCTTTAGTTTACTTTATTGTCATTGCACCTCATCAAACACCATTGTCAGTGCACATCATGACCATGAAAATAAACACAAACACACATCCTTCAACCTCCACACACTGAACTGAAACCCCAGACACCGCACCAATACAGCAGAATGCAAGAGCTCCTACCCTGGGAAAGAAGCTGTTTTTCAGCCGATTTGTCCTTGTTTTTATTATTCTGTACCGTCTGCCAGATGGTAATAGTTCAAAATTATTATATTTATATTATAATATTAAATATTATATTTCAGACTTATGAGTAAGATGGTATTATCGTTATCAGGGCCTACTAGCAAAGAGAGCTACTTGAAAGTAGCATCCTAAAGGTGCTTTTTCAAGAGGCAACTGGACTTTCTGGTTTTTCTTTGAAGTGGTTTTGCTTCTCGTCCAAGAAGCTGCTTCAGCTCTGACTGAATGGAGGGGAATGGAAGGGTTTATTTTCCTTGCAGTCAGAGCTGAAGCAGCTTCTTGGATGAGAAGCGAAACTGCTTCAAAGGAAAAACAAGAAAGTCCAACTGTCTGTTGAAAGAAAAAGCACCTTGGATGCTTGATGACCTGGATGAGTGAGAATCTCCACAGACATTTGTAGTGGTTAAGGCATCAGCTAGAAATTCGGAATATTATGAGTCTAGTCCCACTGTAAGCCCAAAGCAAGCCGGGTAGCCCTGGACCAGTCCCTCTCTCAGCCCTAGGAAGGAGTTTGGCAAACCACTGCTGAAATTTTCCCAAGAAAACTGCACAGCGGGTGCCCAGGGAGTCGCCAGGAATCAACATTGACTTGAAGGCCACGATCTTGTATCTATACCCAAGAGAGCCGCCCCACGAACCCGGGTCTGAGGCGTTTGTTTTGACGTGGAGGTTGTGCAGGACCCTCCGTGATCACGTGTGTCCTGAGGAGACTAAACGCGATCCGGTTAACCGCGAGTACGAACGCGGCTTTACCTCCTCGTAGCCTCCGCCCGTCGGAGCCTCAGCGGGTCATCTACACCTGCCTGACGAGCGAAAAGAAAACCCAACATGGCCGGAGAGGAAGAACCCACGACAACGACGCCACCATGCCTCGAAATTATCTCGCGCCCATTGGCTCAAAGCGTCGCTCTCTTAGCCAATAAAAACCCTTGGCATTGAAACGTCATTGGTCAGGAAAGCACCGGCTCAGAAAGCGTCGAACGCGTCAGGTTCAGGAAAATATAGAGAAAACTATAAGAAAAGATGCAGAAAAGCGGCTTCTCCTTTGCACCTTGTAGTGTAACTTCGAAATACTTCCCAAAATGCGGTCTAGAAAATAATTTTTCCCAGGAATTTTATTAACAGAGAGTCATTCAGCCTTTAGTAAATTGGGGTTTTAACATGAAATAGCTTTTTTTAAATGGAAATGCAGGATGTGTTTTCTTCAGTTTTATTATCTCTAATTAACAGGACGGAACGTTCTGGGCCTGAGGGAGATGTGGGCGTGGCTTCCGACGGACAGGGGCGGGGGAGGAGTTATCTCAGTGCGTCTGGGGCGCCTCGTGTGCCATTCCCGTTTGGGCAGAGGGAGTCCGGGGAGCCGCTATTCTGGTTTGCGGCCTCGCAGCGCCCTNCCATTCCCGTTTGGGCAGAGGGAGTCCGGGGAACCGCTATTCTGGTTTGCGGCCTCGCAGCGCCCTTCGCCTGGCATGAACGGCGTCTGGCGGTTTCTGCGCTTGCTAAAGCAGCGCTTGATCGGACCAGGGAGCGAGTACGTGGGCATCGACCACTTTGGAAACAAGTATTACCGGATCCCGCAGCATAAAACTTGGGCAGGTGAGCGAGACGAGATGATCGCCCGCGGTCGGTCGAATTTACGCTCCACTTCATCTCTGGTTTTATCCAAACCCGGGGTTTCCTTTATCGTGGTTTACAAAATAGCCGATATAAACTGGGTTAAAACTTTGAGAGGGATCTCGGAGTCCTAGCGGACAACCATTTAAATATGAGGCAGCAGTGTGCTGCAGCTGCCACAAAAGCCAACACAGATCCCGGCTGCATTAACAGGGATATAACCAAGATCACGTGAAGTGTTAATACCACTTTATAAGGCCTTGGTAAGGCCACACTTGGAATAGTGCGTCTGCCATAATATAAAAAAAGAAGTTGAGACTCTAGAACATGGGTCTCCAATTTGGCAATTTTAAGACCTGTGGACTTCAACTCCCAGAATTCCTCAGCCAGCAAAGCTGACTGAGGAATTCTGGAAGTGGAAGTCCACAAGTCTTAAAGTTGCCAAGGTTGGAGACCCTTCTCTAGAAAGAATGCAGAGAAGAGCAACAAAGATGAGTAGGGGACTGGAGGGTAAAACATATGAAGAATGGTTGTCTAGTCTGATGAATTATTATTACCTTTTTAGTCAGAGTACAACATGTGTACAATGAGATTGGCTGAGCCTCCCTTCGTGCATCCCCCCCAACACAACTCACAGTGAGGACAGAAGTCCCTAACCCAGTCCCAATCTTACTACACAATGTGACCTTGTTGCACAACGCACCGGCCCCGCAAATCTCTCATACTGTGTTGGCATGAAGTTATTTTCCGTTCAGAAGTCTGACAGCCTACCGGTAGAAACTGTTCTTCAACCTATTGGTGTGGCTGGCTATGCTTCTATATCTCCTACCTGATGGTAGGAGAGTGAAGAAGTACTGACCGGGATGTGAATCGTCTCTGAGAATTTCCCTCCCTCTTCTAAGACAGCAAGGCCTGGCGATGTCATCTAGTGGTATCAGGGAACAACCCATGATGTTTTGTGCTGTGCTCACCACCCTCTGTAATGAAAAGGAGGACTAACGCAGGGGTCTTCAAACTTGGCAACTTTAAGACTTGTGGACTTCAACTCCCAGAATTCCTCTTCCAGTCATGTTAGCTCAGGAATTCTGGGAGTTGAAGTCCACAACTTAAACTTAAGTTGTGAAGTCCACAACTTAAACTTGCCAAGTTTGAAGACCCTTGGACAAGGGCGTGACATGATAGCAGTGTTCCGATATCTCAGGTGTTCCCACAAAACAAGTGGGAGTCAAGCTATTTTCCAAAGCACCTGAGGACAGGACAAAAAGTTACACAAATGATCCTACAGATATGAAACAGGACATAGGTAACAATTTGCATTAACTTTTTTTCTCTACCTGTTAAGAGGCACATAAACATTGGTGCACAATTTATTGGAATGACTAAAATTATTGGAATAAGAGATCTTTATAGAGATGGATTAAAGGGAATGTTGTATATAAATATGTTAGCCAATTTAAGGTATATAATTTTATAAAGCTATGATCTTAATTCATTTGTTGATTTACTTTTCATTTGTTGATCATTGATTAACCACTTTTTATTTCTCCTTCCTACCATTCCCCATTTAAATAAGTTTATGGTACTTGCCATGATTTTACTATATTGCTTTAATATTCCAAAATTGTATGTCTCATGGTAAAAAGGAAGTTAAGAATTCCAGAACTGTATATTGTAATCTGTGAATTATACTACCAAATTACTGCACAATCTGATGTACTGTATACAATGTATAAATGTTAGATAAATTCATTTTTTGTAGTATAGTGGGTTTTTTTCACATTGAGCTTGTCTCCTGGTAACTGGTGATGTTATGTTTCAATTTGTTCTTTAAATTTTTGTATGCTGTTTGTGTCCAGAAGGAGGCAGTGTGGCTTTAGAAAGATTTATACCCTGCATTGTGCAAAGGACACAGACTAGTTATTTCACAGGTTATGCTGGTAAATTTATGTGGAGAATAGATTGGGCAAAAAATATACTATATTATTGGTTCACAATTTTTGTCTTTTTAAAGTAATTGTTCTTGTATTGTTTAAACACCACATTAAATCAAAGCTGCTACAGTTCCATTTTTTGTTTACATTTTTTAATTATATGAAAAAATTGGTAGAAAGAGAAAGTCTGATATATATGATTAAACAATCCCATGTTATTTATGACAAATAATATTTTTATTTCTAGTCAAAAAATTTTGCTACCCATCTTGTGGTTCAGGAAACTCTTGACCTTGTAAAATTAGAATGGTTGAGCTGAAGTAGATGTAATCCAATAATTAAACATAATAAAAGAAACCATGCATAGAGTATGATCTCAGTGACAGATCATACTCTTTCGATAGCCTGCTGGGGAAAAGTTATTGAATGTATTTCAGTAAATTACAATTTTCTGTAACTCTTATCTCACTACAGATTTTCTTCCTGTAATTTATCCCTGTTTTTCATTTATGTGAAAGTAAGGAATGTTGAGTAAGCAACATTAGGGAGAATGTAGATTAAGGAATAGGGAATGCTAAAACCAAAGAAATTAAAGGCCTGAGATGGTTGGGGAGGGGGGCAAGAGAAGGAACATAGGTAGGTCTACCAATACTGTTCACTATATTTATCATTTTCTCCTTGGAAACAATATTGGCTTCTACCATATCAGCACACCGATTCATACATTCTTTTCTTTTTTAGCCCTAACTTAACCTCGCTTAATATATAACTGTTATACAGATCATTCACTTTTGTATTCAATCCATATTAATTAATCAAACATTTATTCTTTTACTGTACACATTCTAAACGTACTTGGATCCACTTAGGTGAGGTGGTCTAAAAATATGAAGGATAAAAAAACTCCATTTCATAGCATCCTGATGTAATCAACTCTCATATGCATATGTCAAAATGAACAGAAACAAATTCTCATAGCATAATTATTTCCACTTGGTTTGATAAACTGTCTCTTCAGCAGACCATCTACGTTGACTATCTTTCTTCCATAATTTTTTTTTAAACATTTTTTTCATCTTTAGTAAGCATTTGTCTAATAAATGGATGTATAGAGCCTCTCAACTCAGTGTGACTTTTGGTGGTGTACAAGAGGAGAATACAAAAGAAAAATGGTGATGTACTAAAGAAAAATACCATACAATATTAAAATATATATAACATATATAATGGTAACCAAGCAGGATAATTAGAATGAAATGGGGACATACAAGCCCGCAGAAAAAGATTTTAACAAAAAACTGTTTACTGTTAGTTTTTCTAAAGACATGCAGAATTTCGGCCCATCATATCTGAGGGCCAGGGACAAAGTTTGTTCCTTCATAGGTACCAAAGCAAGATGTCAAAGGTGAAGGCACTCAAATTTGTTTACTTGCTCTGTTTTTTCTTCCATTGTATTATTTGCAATTTCTCACTGTATTTCTTCCTGTCAAACTCAATTACTTTGGTCTACATTACTTGGAATTTCATTTCTTTAGTTCTTATGGCACAGTACACTTTACTCCAATATTTGCTACAAATATCTCCTTCAGGCTAATATCTTTCACTTCTTTTCATTCATTCCCATTTTTTTTCCAAGATCTACTCTTATGGCTACCAAATAATGATCTGGCTCACAATCACAGTCTTTCATCATTCATATTTTCATCACCATTTTTCTCAGTGCTTCATCACGAGCAATCAAACCAATCTTGCTTTTAAGTTTATATTTATTTCTTTGGGTTTATGTCTGAATAGATTTATGCTTGATATTGACCTTTTTCTAAACATTCATCTTTAACCATTGAGTTGTTTTGGGTGGTTTTTTTTTTTTTGAGTGTCTGATCCAGACATTTTTTCTTTNTTTTTTTTTTTTTTTTGAGTGTCTGATCCAGACATTTTTTCTTTTCACTTTTTCTTGTTCTTACATATCTATTCTTGTCAATATATTGGGAAAAATATTTCCTTGAATAATATCCATTCGGACATTGCACAGTTTTTCTTAAATCTCATCTCTAGTCTTTTTTTTTTGTCACAATTTGTGTTTATTATTATTATGGTTGGTTGAATAGTTAGCCAAAATGTTTAGACTGGATTGGGCATTTTTATTATTGCTGTTGTTATTACTATGTGATTGTTACTATTCATATAGTATATACAGTAGTATAATTGTATTATTACTATTGTTTCTATTATTACTGTTTTATTATTATTACTATTTGTATTCACTTTGCTTTCTTTCATCACAGTTGTTGTACTTCTGTCTGTTGGTCTTCGTGTTTTGTGATTTTTTTTTTTACAGTTCTTTCTGTTTTGCTGTTTCCATGTACTGCAATATCCACTGTCCAGCCTTTTTGTCTTTCTTATCAACCATTGTTAAATCTAGTATATAAGGCAGGTCCTTATCTGTTTGAATTCTAAAATCCCAGAACACTTTAGCTTCTTCATTTTCTGTTCCTTGATCTAATTTGTGGTCTTTTCAATTCTTTTTATTTCTTGCAGATATTCCAATGATGATATTTTTTAAAAAAATGTATTTTAATGCTTAACTCCCAATGATCTACTTATAACAGCTAATTTAGTGATCATTCAAGTTATAACAGCACTGAAAAAGTTACTCAGGACTGTTTTTCACACTTACAACTGTTGCAACATCCCCAGGATCACATGATCAAAATTCAGACCATCAGGGCAGCTGATTTGTGTTTATGACGGTAGCAGTGTCCCAAGATCATGTGAGCACATTTTGCAACCTTCTGACAAGCAAAGTTAATAGGGAAGCCAAATTCACCTCACAAACATGTTACTACAGTAACTTAATAACTACAGTAATTTACTTAACTATGGTAAGATGGGACAGAAGTCACTTAACAGAAATTCATTATTTCTGACATTGATTTCTTTTTATTCATGATTGAACAGGCATAATTCATTGAGTTCTGTTACATCCTTCCCCACTGCTACACAACATGTACTGTCATTATATTTGTTCTTCTTAGATTCTGGGACATAGTTTGCTGTATACCATTGTTGTCACCATCGTAGTTTTGATCAATCAAGGTTTTTACATAATGTTTTTCAGTAAGAGAAAGAAAGTATTGACTAAGTTACCAGAGTCCAAAGTTCATTGTATCCATACCAAATGTTACCCTTCTAATGGTAAAGGCTTTACAAGACACATTTGGGCACGTTTGGGGCAGTATGTCTCAACAAGTACAATCAAATCCCAGTTTTACTTCTCGTATGCTAATGTTATTCTAGGCAAGGTAGACTCCTAATCTAGAAACCACCTTGTAAATCAATATAATGTGGACAAAATCTCACCAATTAAAATCTCACACAACATATAGATGTTCTGGATCCTTATTTCTATTTTGTAAAAAAATTGAAAATAAACTGATCTCAGTTGGAGAATCAAACTCTTTTTCTTACTAATTTAGAGAGATGTTAATAAAAATAGTGGAAATCCATAATTGCAAAATATATTAATGCTTGTTCTTATTTTACAGATCAATTTTTATGGACATGGTTCGGGTTAGGGTTTATATCTAAAGAACTATTTAAAAATAGAAATTTCATCATTTTTTGAGTAGGAACAAAGAAACATTTACCTCCTCTGTTCATTTTGGTGTCTTTTATTTTTTAAAAAGTAAGAGTTATCAAAATTCAAAGTTGGGAACAAAAACTCCTTCACATCACTCATAAGAATGCACAGGGAATCTTAAACATAGCTTTTAGAATATGAGCTGCTGCCAGTCATTTTGATGTACTGTTAATTTTGGTGTCTAACAAATGTTGATAACTTATTCATGGGTCAAAACAAGCTGACAGTTTAGCTGAATTGCAGTTCATTGTATATATATATGTATGTATGTATATATATGTTTTTTCTTGTGTTATGTTTTCTTAAAGTTTTCGCGGGTACTTAATATGTATGCTGTTAGCTTCCTTCGGGTATTATCCCACGTCATTGTAGTTGTGCTTTTAAAGTTGTAGCAACGTTTCGGCAGAATCTGATTGCAGATGAGAATTCTGCACTCAACGTTCTCGACAAGGTTCACCCACTCTCCATCTCAGGCTGGTGCTTTTACAGCAAAGCTCAAAACAGCACGCAATGCGAAAGCACCAAGCCCTGAACGATCGGTGAGTGGGACCATCATCGAAACTTTGCCAAAGGATAACTCTCATCTTACATGGGAAAAGACCGCGAACACAGACAAGACCTGCAATACCTGTACCTGTGAAAATCTACAAATAACATATTACACTGCTCCAAAAAATAAAGGGAACACTTAACACAAATTAAATCCCAGTCATTCATATCCTGTGAAAATAAACTGTCCAACTTAGGTAAGCAACACTGATTGAACAATCAAAATGTCACATGCTGTTGTGCAAAATGGAATAACAAACACGGGGGAAAGCAGGTAGCTAGCAAGACATCCGCCAAGTGAAAGGGAAGGTCGGTTATTACCAGGTAGGTGACCATAAAACCACTTCTCAATTCCTATGGCTTTCTGGCTGATGAGTTCGTCCACATTTGAAGCTGGCAGTGTTTTCACTCTAGTGGTCCACATGAAGACCGAAGTCTACAACCCACAGACAAGTGGCTCAGGTAAGTGCAGCTTTATCCCAGGAATGACACATCAAATGCGAGCTGTGGCAAGAAGGCTTCTGCTGTGTTGTCAGCGTAGTGTCCAGAGCAAATGGAAGGCGCTAGCAGGAGACAGGCCAGTACATCAAGGAGACTCTTGGAGAAGAGGCTGTAGGAGGGCAAACAATGCCAGCATCAGGAAACTGCTACTTTCCACGCTTTGTGCAAAGGAGGGACAGGAGGAGCAACTGCAGAGCCACTGGCAAAATGACCTCCCAAGTGGGCCACAGATGTGCACTCGTGGCCTGCCAATGGTCATGAAACAGACTCCATGAGGGTGTTATGAGGGCCGCAACATCCACAGGTAGGCGATTGTGCTTACAGCCCAACACCGTGGCAGGACATTTGGATTTGCCAGAGAACACCAAGGATTGGCAAAATTCGCCACTGGCCCCTCTGTGCTCTTTCAACAGATGAAAGCAAGTTTCACACCTGAGCACATGCGTGTCAGACATAACAGGAGTCTGGAGACGCCATGGAAGAATGTCTGCTGCCTGAACAATCCTCCAGCATGAACGCGGTTTAGCAGTGGTCAAGTAATGGTGTTGGGGTGGCACATCTTGCAGATCCCTTGTGAAACCCATATACTGGTACGGTAGCCCCTGGGTTCCTCAGGGTAGTGGAAGTAGACTAGATGGTAGACATCATGTGGGCTGGAGTGTGTCAGCAAGTTTTCTGCAAGACAAAGGCATTGAATGCTATGGGATTTGGCCCACCCGTTCCCCAGACCTGAAAATCCAATTGAGGCACAATCTGGGACATCATGTCCTCGCTCCATCCATCAAACGCCAACATTGCACCACAGGCTATTCAGGAAGTTGGGGGACTGCTTTAGTTCCGGTGAAGGAGGAGATCCTCTCGGAAGACCATCCGCCCACCGGCATCAGGAGCAATCGACCCTGGCGTTTGTCCGGGAGTTCAATACAGGCACGTGGAGGCCAAACACATACTACTGTGAGGCCTCATTTTGACTTGTGTTTTAAGGGCATTACATCAAGTTGGATCAAGCCTGTAATGTTTTTTTCCACTTAAATTTGGAGTGTACACTCCAAAATCCAGACCTCCATGGGTTGCTAATTTGATTTCCCTTGATAATTTTTTTTGTGTGATTTTTGTTGTCAGCACATTCAAGTATGTAATGAACAAAGTATTCTAATAAGAATATTGCATTCCATCCAGATCTAGGATAGTCTATTATTCTTAAGTGTTCCTTTATTTTCTTTGAGCAGTGTGTGTGTGTGTATTTTATATTTATTATTTATACTTTTTCTGAGGTTTTGTGCGGTATTTGTATGGTGGATGCCTTTGGTTATTTGGGTTTTCTCGCGCAAATAACAATTGGAAAAGATATCTAGCAACATTTCCGATGAAGTCTCATTCATCATCTTCAAGGCTTGTTTTCTTCGGCTCTCGTGCTTCTCAGAGTAATGTGAGCTTAGCCAGCTGCCTTCTTCCTTATTTTAGTGCTCAGTGGGGGTGTGACTTTGATTGGGTGGGCTTGGCTGTGTTCTGATTGGGTGGGGGTGTGCTTCTGCATTGGTTGGGGGGTTGGCTCGTTGTTCGGATTGGTAGGGGGGGTTGGCTTGTGTTTCTGATTGGCCCTGGGGGTTCTGGTTCTGTTCAGGGGGACCCCCAACCCAATCAAGTCACACCACCCACTAAGCTATAACTTTTTTTTAAGTTTTTGCGGGTACTTACATTGTATGCTGTTCAGCTTTCCTTTGGTATTTTCCCACGTCATCGTAGTTGTGCTTTAAAGTTGTAAGCAATGTTTTCGGACGAGAATCTCATCTGCCATCATCAGGCTTCTGTATTCAAACAGTAAGACACTCAACTTACAGAAGACTGATGCAATGGCAGATGAGATTTCTGCCGAAACATTTGCTACAACTTTAAATAAGCACAACTACGATGATGTGGGAAATACCCGAAGGAAGCTGAACAGCTATACATACACACACACCACACACACACATATATACTCGTGTGTGTGTGTGTGTGTGTGTGTGTCGCTGTTCAGCTTCCTTTCGGCGTATTATCCACGTAAATTGTAAAGTGCTTTCAAAGTTGTAGGCAACGTTTCGGACACGTTAATCCTCATCTGCCATCATCAGGCTTCTGTATTGAGTTTGTATGTGGGCAGGGTCTCACAGCCGTTGTCTCACGAACTGTGAGACCCTGACCCACATACAAACTCAATACAGAAGCTGATGATGGCAGATGAGATTCTGCATGAAACGGTTGTTACAAACTTTAAAAGCACTTCACAATGACATGGATACTATCCGAAGGAAGCTGAAACAGCACAACATTGTAAGTACCCGCGAAAACTTAAAAAAATAAAAAACATGATATATATATATTTTATATTCCTCTAAGTTTTCGCGGGTACTTACATGTATGCTGTTCAAGCTTCCTTCGGGTATTATCCCCACAATCAATTGTAGCTTTGTGCTTTTTAAAGTTGTAGCAACATTTCGGCAGAATCTCATCTGCCATCATCAGGCTTCTGATATTGAGTTCGTCTGTGAAGTCAGGATCACAAAAACATGAAACGGCTGTGATAGCCCTGACTCACAGATGAACTCAATACAATAGCCTGATGATGGCAATGAGAATTCTGCCGAAATGTTTGCTAGCAATTTTAAAAGCCACACTACCAATGAATGTGGGATAATACCCGAAGGGAAGGCTGGAACAGCATACATATTTATATAAATCTGCCTTGTAAGTTTTCGACGTGGTTTCCACTAATTCAACATCACAGTCCGCGATAAAAGAAACTCCTGAACTCATCAAAAAATAAAATACCAAAACGCAGCTAAACTACTCTCATGGAACTAAACAGAACACTGCTTAACCAACACATAAATTCCATTAATACAAGGGACAAAAAGATACAAGCAAATTGAAGGAGCCCCGTATAGGATCACCACTGTCACCCGTATTGCAAATCTGTTCATAGGAAGAAATTCAATCCAGAGGCCCTGGCTAATGGCCACCCACAAACCCAAAACATATGGCTAAGGTACAATCGATGACAGCATTTGTGATTTGGCCCGCATGGAAAAGAACAACCGCAAAAAAATAAATTATCCAACAAGACCTAAAACAGCAACAACACCCCAAAAATCAAGTTTCATAAATCAATACAAACAACAAA
>BHFT01004817.1:0-17652 GCA_004320025.1 Laticauda laticaudata
ATTTTTCAAAGATTATGCTTAGAGGTTCAGATATGGCAGTGGATAGCTTTTTTAAGAAGTAGGCACATATTCTCTCTGGTCCAATAGATAGAGATGGTTTTATATTGCATCGTGCTTTTTCAACATTGTCTTTGATAAAATTGATATGTATTAGATCATTGTAGTTGTCAATGGTTCGACTAGGAACTACTGGGCATGATCCATTGCTGTTTACAAATACTGAGCCAAAGAATGTGTTAAAGAGGTGGGCTTTAACAGTGTCATCATTGCAGTCTTGACCATTAGGTCCTTTCAGGGGTGGGATTTCACCAATTCAGAACGTCAAATAAATAAATAACTATGGTCCCTCTATATTTATAGTTCTAGATAACATTTATAATAGCAAAGTAGCCCTAGATTACAAACTTGTAAAATTCAATGCATGTTTTGGAATAACATGGAAACAGAGAGAAAAAGCATCTCATTTAATGTTTGCAATAAGATACTTGTTATCTTAATCCAGTCACTGGAAAGTAGCATGAAACATCAAAAGAATATTCTAAATAAAGCATTGTTAAAAAGTTCAGTACCATTAACCTTTGAATAAAAAATGAAAGTGGAGAGATTTAGATACCTTATGTTCTGTCTATTAGCTATTTCAAAAAAAGCTGAAATACACAAGATGAAAATGAGGGCCTTCTGTTGTTTACTATTCCCATTGGAATCTCATATCTTCATGAGAAAATCTGCTGCACAAAGGCCTTCTTTCAAACATTTAATATCAGAATGTTTGAGTCAAGCCAACCTCAACAGCAAAAGTGTTTCATGAATTTCTAATATAAAAGCACAGTTTATAAATGATTTCTTTAATAATAAAATAAAATAAAAGCCATGAGTGAAGTAGTCTGTTTTCGGACATCAGATTTATGCATACTTTTTGTTCCATATCAATACTTCTTTTGTTCAGTGAACGATTTGTGGTATGTGAGGTGCAAGTTACAAATGGGATTAACAAAAGCTGCACTGTAAAATCAGTCATTAGATTAAAAAAATAAAGTTAGTCAGTTAAATCTGCTTTAAATGCCAAGGAAAGAATATCAAAGTTATTGATATGAATCATTCAAAAGACCTGCCTTTATTTGGCTAAATATCCATTATTATCAAATATTTTCATCCATCCCCATTGTAGCAGCCTACCCATTTAATCATGGTTGTTATGATTATTTCTGGGTAATTCTGCTGAAATATAATCTATGTGAGTTCTTCTGCAGTATAGTGTTTGGGGATCATACTGTTCTTGGAATTTAATTGCCTCAATCCAAATCCACTTCCAGATGTATTTAATCTCACACGGTCTAGTCTTCCCACCGGAAGTGCCTTCCTGGTTTGCTAATTACTTGCCTTGCCTCTGTCTGGGTATATCTTATATTCTTGTATACAATATAATAAAAGTGAAATTGAACACACACACACATACACACACACACACACACGCACGCATTGACTTGTTTGAATAGTTCTATTTTAAGTATCCAATAAATTGCTGGGGTTAGTACACAGAAAGCTAAAGTTCACAATAAAGTTTTTATTGTGACTTATAACAGTTTATTTAGTGATCATTCAATGTTACAATGGCACTGAAAAAGTGACTTATGACTGTTTTTTACTCGACCACTGCAGCATGCCCATGGTCATGTGATTAAAATTCAGCCGCTTGGCAGCTGACTCATATTTATGACAGTTGCAGTGTCCCATGATCACATGATCACATTTTTCTCCTTTCTGAGGAGCAAAGTCAATGGCAATGCCAGATTCACATAACAACTAGGTTACTAACTTAACAATTGCAGTGATTCACTTAACAGCTGTGGCACAAAAGGTCATAAAATGGGGCAAAGTTCACTTAACAAATGTTTCACTTAGCAAGAGAAATTTTGGGCTCAATTGTGGTCATAAGACAAGGACTACCTGCATGCTGTCCAAAACAGATAGAAGCATTAGAGACAATATAACATGAGAAAGCATACTTTGAAAATCTATGGAGATTCTCAATCATCCAGGTCATGGTTGTCTCAAAGGTGCTTTTTTCCTTGAAGACCTTTCACTTCTCATCCAAAAAGCTTCATCACCTCTGCTAGGCAGAAGCAAAATGTCTTCAAGGAAAAACAAAGAAAGTCCAGTTGCCCTTTGCAAAAGCACTTTAGAGACACACTGAAAATGGAGCAGAAAAATGTACTCTGGAGTCACTTTGAGTGGTAGATTAATAAAGGATGACATTATCTATTTTTGTTCTTCAGAAATAATTATCTAACCATTAATTCAGATAAACAGGCAGACTAGCCCTAAGCAACAGTGTCCTAAGATAGGCCCTTGAAATAAACTTTATCTATTATTTGTAATAAGGAGATTCCACATGTAAGTATATAGTCATTGTTAGTTTTATTATTATGATATGGTCGTTGCTAGCATCTAATCAGAAATCCGAAAAAAGTATTGTTATTATGGATATACCATTCCAGTAACATACATAACTCTCTCTTCCAGCAGGGGATGCCCCTTGAAGACTGTTTTGAGTCCAGACCACAATATCTGCCCATTTTCCTTGGAAAGGAAATGGTGTCTCCATTAAGACACCAGGAGTTCTGTTAAATTCAGATTGTATTAAATATATAACTATATTTGATAATGTTGTTTTATGAAGCAAAAATAAATATATATAACTGATAAATATGAAACCAAAGAACAGAAATTATATAATACAGAGAAATAAATATACATCTAGGACACAGTCAAATATGGCAAGAAACTACTCACTTTTAAAAATTGTTTTGGAAATGTGTTGAGAAGGGCTAAACTATGGGCTTCCACCAGAGTGACTCGAATTAGAAATGGCAGCTTGAAGACTGATGACCATGAAGAATGCAACACTGGCTAGTAGATCTTTAGGAATAAAGGACAGGATCAGGCATCATCCATTCCAGACAGTTGTGACTTATGAGAAAGTAACATGAACACAGTCCCCACCTAGTTTTGAGCATTGGAAGATGAGGGAATAGACACCATACACAAACTATGGTTGTTTTCCTATTCTAGTCACATTCACTAACTGCTTGTTAACTACTTTTCAGCTATTAAAAATCTTTGGATTGAGCAGTCTAAAAACAATGAGTGAGTCTGCTTTCAGACTCATCATTGATCTAGAACAAGAACTTATCTTGTGAAAAAAAAAACACTAGAACTTTAACAGCTAAACATGATTTTCAGCTGCTTCTAAGTGTTCTATGTTATGGTTTCTTATTCCTTGAGACTTGAAGTTGTTCTCAAGTTGTTCATTTTCTATGCAGATTGCAACTTTAGGAAGATGATCTCAGTTTCCATTCCATTCTTTTCATTGTGTTGGTGAAAATCTTCAGAATGGTAGTAGTCTGAAATAGTAGACTGGATTTATTTGAATAATCTTGTTATGATAACTAAAAATAGTAGAAAGTGTTTAAAATTTACTGTTTCTCAAAATTGAGGATGAGATGATATATTGGCTTCAATTTCTCACTTGGTTTCCAAGTCCTAGAAACTTGGAACTTTTTGAAAAATTTCCTGCTAAGGGAGTTATTATTCAGAAGAGAAGACTTAAGGGAAAAATATTATTCAAGTAAATAATTTATTCGGGTGTTTCCAAGCAGAGACAACTGGAAAAAGGAAATGTTATAAGGAGGCAAACATGGGAACAAGAAAGATATGGTTAGGTCCAGCAGGAGAAAGGGACTAGGAAGGAGTGCATTCAGTAGAGTAGTTTTTATTCATTTTACTCTAAAGGTGAGCTTCAAAATGTTCCTCAGAATTACAAAATGTAATCACGTTTTCATCAATATTTCTTTTATGAGGTTTATCCGAGTAATCCCAGGAGTGCCTAAGGATACGCTTATTATTGGTAGAATATCCTAATTTTTATAAATTGTTAGAATGGACACAAATTTAATGTGTTTTATCAGAAGCATAAGAGTGTTATAACAGCCACTTGACCACTGAGGATTATTCTGAAATAAAAATAAGCAAAACAACACAACACAAAATATGTATCAGTTTCAAAAAGATTGATTTGCAAACTTAGCAATGTAAATCTGGAAGCAAACTGAAACATAAATGGTTTTGAAAAGAAACCCTTTTGTTTTTAGCCTATGCTTCACATGAAGTCTGTAAGGTGTGTGCATAAATGCACCATCGTGCCTACCGTCCCTATCCTATTGTCCCCATTTATTCATTCCTATTTCCTGTATTCTTACTCATGTTTATACTTATATCTATTATCTTGTAAGCAATTGGCAAATCAAATAAATAAAATAAATCTAAAATTAAAATTAAAATGTGCATACTGCTTCTCAGTCATAGAAGAAGGATTGATGTATTGCTATCATGATCTAATCACAGTCCCTTCTTATGATGTCTATAAAAAAGCTTTGTCAGCCTTCAAACTTCCCTTCAATGAAAGTCCAAGAGAAGCTCTACTTTGCAAATCAGCATGGTCACTTCTCATTTTAAAGTGAAGTCAAGCAGCTGTCTTGGCTGTGTTCTGCTTCACAAGTCTTTGTAGATTTGTACTTGCTAAACTTCAGCAACTGTTTCTGAAGAAGGCACTCCTCGAAAAACCAAGCAGACCTTAATTGGCATGTTTCACTCCAAACTTTTGCAAATGTGCTGCAGAACATATTTCTCTGCTTTCCCAGCATGCCTTTGTCAGAACTAAAAAGGCTTCTGCCAAACACACTATTTGGCTAGAAGGCTCTCCTAGCCTTTAATAAATGACAGGTAAGAGGTAGAGAAGAGTTTAAGGTAACAGAAAAGGATTGAAAATTGAAGCAATGAATTGAAGCTCCTTGCAAATCCAGGTCACCTTGCCCAGGGTTGTACATAAAACAAATTAGACAGAATAGCAGAAAAAATAGCCTTTAATATTTCTGAAAACTAAAAGGTGTGAAATTTCTTCTATTGGATACTTGAGTACACAAAAAGAAAAGGTATAGCTGCTTTTGAGGAACAGTTTTGCCCTCCTCAAATTGGTAAAGGTGGGTTGGTATTATTGCATCACTGTACCCTGAGGGTCCCATTAGAGTATTAATTATGATGAATGGGAGTCTGCTAAAAGTGACAAGAATCCCACCCCTTTCCTCTTTCATTCTTTAATAGCCTTTTGGTGGGGGGAGGGAAAAAAAGGTTCAGATAACGTAAGCAATAGCATTAGCACTTATATACTGCTTCAGAGTGCTTTTACAGCCCTCTCTAAGCAGTTTACAGAGTCAGCATATTGCCCCCAACAATCTGGGTCCTCATTTTACCAACCTCGGAAGGANTGGGTCCTCATTTTACCAACCTCGGAAGGATGGAAGGCTGAGTCAACCTTGAGCCTGGTGAGATTCGAACTGCCAAAGTGAACAATGACTTAAACCATTATTTATTGTTATATGCTTGGTTTAGATTTGAAGTGAAATGTGCGTAATACAAAACCTGAAGAGCAAGCAGGCCATTGCACATATTATTCATTACAAAAGCATGATACAAATCTAAGATACTTTTGTGTGGACATTCTGTTGCCTGATTTTGCCCATTGTGTTGAAAAGGTTAAAAAAAAGACCAATTTCCAAAAATGACATACAAACATCAAACATAATTAAACCATTCCTCATATTTCACCTTTTCTTAATTAAACTTCTTGTCTACTTAAATATCAGCAGTGACTGTGACAAAAATATTCATAGAATGAATATTCATTCTCATATTCATGTGTACTGAAAAATAATTTTCACAATGAACAATGGGATTCAAATAATCAAAATACTTAAATACTAGACTTTGCTTTTGGAAAACACAGTTCCTAATAATTCTATAGGACTGTTATTGCCAAAATTAAAGGTAAAATTCTGATTGTCCAAAGAACAAGAAATATTTTTCATGACCACCAATCAGGGTAATTTCTATATTTAACTTATAACTGTAATAACAATCCTTTTTGTCCTGACTGAAAGTGTGCCCAGCATATACTATAGGTTGCCCTTGACTTACGATCACAGCTGAACTCAAAATTTATGTTGCTAAGTGAGACATTTGTTAAGTGAGTTTTGCCCCATTTACAACTTTTGTTGCCACATTTGTTAAGTGAATCATTAATTCTTGAGTTAGTAACCCAATTGTTAAGTGAACCTGGCTTCCCCATTGACTTTGCTTGTCAAAAGTTTGCAAAAGGTGATTACATGACCCCCAAGACACTGCAACAGTCATAAATATGAACAGTTGCCAGGCATTTGAATTTTGATCACATGGCCATCGGGATCCTGCAATGGTTGTGAAGTGTGAAAAATGGTCATAAGTCGCTTTTTTCAGTGCCATTGTAACTTTGAACTGTTACTATATGAACTGTTCTAAGTTGAGGTCTACCTGTATATTGTGATATCCACCATTTAGATTGTCTAGAGTCTTAAGCAGGGAAGCCAATAAATAAGCATTTGAAACCACTCCAGAATCCATTTTAAAATATAGCTGCTTTCATCTGAGGGAATAGGCTCATTTGAAAGAAATTGAAACTATCTGCTTAGTTAAGGGGAAAAAGGTTGAATGAAAAATTCATCAATAAAGCAGCAGAATTCAATTATAGAGATTAATAATTTTATTTAATATTTTATTTTCTCAGCAATGCTAGTCACGATATGTAATGACCCTGAATGAACGTTTAATTAAAAAAACCAGGATAGAACGGCACTATTCATCTCTTGTTAATATGCAGTCTTTATCTAGAAATTGTTTCAATCTATTTCATTTTTTCTCAACTGAACTTGAGAACACTCAATTTCCCTCAATTTTATATCCAAAATAAAAACAGGAATACTTCATTCGTATATAAGAGCAGCATTCAGGGTTTGTACAACTTCATCTTGTGCACCAGCTACTGCCTTTCCTAGATCAGGAGTCCCTGCAGTCGGTTACTCAAGCCCTAGTCATCTCATGTTTGGACTACTGCAGTTTGCTTATGTGGGGCTAACTTTGAAGAGTATTTGGAAGCTACAGCTGGCTCACAATGTGGTGATATAGATGGTTCTTAGCAGAAACTGATGATGTTATCTAGTTTGGTAATGAAACACCTACAAAAAAACAGTCAAGTTCAGAGACCACCAAGGAGTCCACAATTTGACCCTGAGCTACACATATTCTCTTCTGAAGATATACCCTACCCTCAACATAATGGTATTTAGAGAAAGGATATTAATTATCATTCTTTCCTCCCTTGGGTATTTATGCAGTTATGACATGCCCAATTTCATACATCTGTTAATCTTAGTACATTTTTTCCTAAAATATAGTATAAATTTTACTTAAAATTTCTTTTTTAAAAAGAGATATTGTTTAGTATTCCACTGAGAAAAAATGAATGCTTGTCCTTCTCATGAGTACAGTATGTTGCATATTTATAATAGAAGCAATATAGTACTGTGCCAAGGTATCTGAAATGCATTTCTCCCTCTAGGCTTCTTCCAGAAAACATCTGCCTTGATTTCCTGTTTCTTGGGGTTTTTTTATATACATAATTTGTCCCCAAATCCATTTCTTTATAAACTGTCTTCCTTTCAAAATGACAGATGGCAACAATATGTTTCAGAGGAACACACATATACTCTAAGGATCTTCATTCTTATATATTTTCACCCTAATGAAATGAGGACGACCATTTTATCAAGTTCTTGTTATGCAGTTTCTTGCAATAGCTTTAAAAAAGGTTTCCAGGTTAATCTATGTACTGGTTAATCCAGGTTAATCTATCTACTGGTCTAATTTACAGGTTTCTAATATCCATTTTTCTAATATCCATTGGTTTTCTGGGAAAATGTCCACAAACATACATACATGATATTGATAAGGATCCTTATATTGTATGTGAAATAAAATCCAAATCCAAATAAAATTGAACCTTTGAGAATATGTTTGTCTCGGAATTATTGGGTGGAGTGGAGGGTTGCTGGAACGCTGACAGTATTCAATATGTAATTAGGAGTAAATTATATTCAATGCAATGGAACTTATATCCAATTAGAGATTCATAGGAATGAATTCATTGTATGAAGTTCAACTATTGGGAGGAAAACCCACATATATTATGATACTTCATGCATGATAATCTCACTTTAATCTCACTTTATCATATTAATAAATGGAGATTTCTTTCCATAAATTGACAGAATGTTAGATAAAATTATTTTATGTAGAAAGTTGAAATATTAACAATGCAATTAACTAAAAGCATGCTTTAAAGTTTTTAATTGGGTCAATTGTTTTGTCATATTTCCACTCATGTGTCTTTAAAATCTTTCTGCATAGAAACTCATAGACATATGTAATTGAAAAGGGCCTTTTTTGCCATTCAGCCAACTCCCTATTTATTGCAAGGATTCAGTTAAAACATCTCCAACAGATGGTTGTTTAACCTCTGACTGAACAGTCTATCAACTGTCTATGAAATGAGTTTTGTTAATTAATTGCTTTTACTAATAGGAAGTTAAGAATCCGCCTTAAATCTATTAAAACCTGTTTTGCACTCTGGACTTGATGTAAAATAGATCTTGACCTTCCATGTGGCATCTCTGTTATATTATATACTGTCACTTCTTCATTCTTTTTTCACAGGTATTTCTGATCATCTTCAAGGCATTTCTCTAAACCAAGGATGTTAAACTCAATTTCATTGGGCTGCATCAGTGATGTGATTAACCTTGGGGGGGCTGGGTGTGTGTGGCTACCTGAGTGGGGCCTGGCCAACTGGGTGGAGGTGGCCAGCTTGATGCCACTCCCCTGCTGGCATGTTTCCCCTTCGCACTTGGTAGACTGGGCTGCAACCATGCTGATCCGATGTTTCTTGTTTGCATTGGGTAGACTGGGACAAAGCCACACTGGCCTGATTTTTCCTCTTCTCATTGGATAGACCGGGCTGAAACCATGCTGGCCTGATCTTTCCTCTGCACTGGGTAGATGAGGATGGCCCTACAGGCTGGATCCGACCACATCGCAGGCCAAATCTGACCTGAGGGCCTTGAGTTTGACACCCCTGCTCTAAACATTTTCACTTACTTTGAATCTGTGAAGTGCGCGCTTGACAGAATACTGTCATATTGGATTTGATCAATATAGAATAACATGAGACTCTTACTTCTAATTATTTTACGTTAATAAAGCAAATGGCATTTGCTTCTTTGACTGATAAATTACACTGCTGATTTACTCTGTTTTAATCAAGTACTACATCAAGATCTTTATTACATTACTATTATCTACCAACCTTTAGCTCTGAATTTGACACCCCCCATAGGTAAAAGTACACTTGCCTTCATTAAATTTCACTCTAATATTTTGAGTCAATTTCTATGTCTTACCAAACTGTACTTATTGTTTTCTGTTTTCTGCTATATTAACTATCTTAAATGGGTTGGTGACATTTTCAAATTTGTTAAATTTTCCCAGTTTCTTCATAAAACTCATTCATAAAAATGTTGAAAAATATAATATACAGGACTGAATCTTATAGAACAATTTCATGAGATTTCCAAGCCATTACATTAATTTAATATCCATTGGATCAATAGTTTATTGGCTTACAAATATGAGTATCATTTATTATTTTGCAAAATGCATTGAAATTAAAATGAAATAAAAAGTTATCAAGCTACATTTACTTTATTAAATTGAGACTAAAAAGTTTACTCTGCTAAGACTTGTTCTTGGCAAATCCATGTCATTGTTTTTGAGAGCTTTCCAACTGGTTCCCTTATAATTTGCTCTAGAATCTTTCCAGATATTGTTATTAAACCAGTATGCATTTCATTAACCTCCCTCCCCCTCTTTTCTTTTTTTGATGGCTGGACTATGGGTCATCTTCAATTCATTTGGTACTTAAACAATTAATTCATACACGTTTTCTCAAGATAATTCATAAAGTTTCAACCAGCTATCATCAAATTCACTCAGCATTCTAGGATGAAATTTATGATTTAAGCTTTCAAAACAAATGAATATGCCCTGATCATTTTTGTATGAATCTCAATTCAAAAGCTGTCTGATGAAACATATTTCGGTGGCTTGTGTTTGTTTAAATTATTATACAGTGTCCACAGTCAAGATGCTGTTCAGGTTACAATAAATAATAGCACAGAAATAGGTAGCCATATTAATAAATCATAATTATAACATAATTAAAAGAAACTGAGCCATACAAACAAGTGAAACCCCATCCATGGGATGCAGGCAGTACACAAAACCACATCCCCTTTGGTAGATGGAAAAACCTCTCTCCATGGGATCAGTCCATGGTGACAAAAAGATTGGGGGTGGCTGTTCTAAACAACCCTTCTATAGATGACATTGTGCATTATATTTTAAGTAAACACAGCTAAAACAGGAATGGATCGTGTTGTTGCAGCTGCTAATATGTTCATAAAACATTTCTGAGTTATTTAGAGCCATGCCTCTTTAATGGCTTGAAATTAAGTGTGAACAATGTAAGCAGAAGATTTTTAGGATCTTTCACAACATTTAAAATGCTGTTACAGTCCCAAGGATGCTGCCTGGATTTTAAGGAGTCAGACACAGCCTCTCCTGTACAATTCCTTCTTGAACTGAGAAGCATAGATTTCCTGAGTAATCTGAAATGACATAACCTAAAATTGTGTCAAGCCCTGAAGACAAGATCCTCTTTTCACCTTCCATTAGTCCTCAAGCATTGAGCAGTCACTGCAGTGAAAAAATATACTTGTCTTCCTTTCTCTCCTCTCCCCTCTTCTGAGCTGTTTGTTTCACATACAAGCCTACAAGCTGGCTTCTAAACTCCTTGTTCCTGTCCTTTTCTTTCCTTCTCTATTTCATAAAGGCTGTCTTCTGGTTCTCTTTATTTTATTTGTGTAAAATACATATACAAATGTATATACCTTTCCTACTTGAATATTTTGTGAGACAAAAATATTTCTAAGGAGTAGCTATATGCTATCCCATTGCCTACTTCCAGGGTATTCTCTCAGTGCTACCTCTTTTAAAATGCCATTTCCCCAATGAATGCTATTTTCCCTTTTATTGTAAATTTTCACTGGATGTTACATTCCATTATGAATGACTTGATCTTTTTTTCATCTCCCATAAGTGTCCTTTTAAATTTCAGAATTCAATAAACTTTCTGTGGCCCCACATTGGTCCTTGTGATGGTCTTGTTCTGACTGACTTTCTGTTCCTGTTTTCCTGTTTATTTCTTCTGACATGGATTCTAATTTGTAGTAATATTAAAATTTGTTTCTTCCTTTAAAAAATAACTATGCTTAGTTTTAGTTTTTCTTGAAATCAAGAATTCCAGCATCACTTCATGCTGCTGTATTATTTCTATGATTTCATTTTGAAAAATAACACTTCTCTATTGATTAAATTGGTAAAGAATTTATTATCATATTTTACCTTTCTTTGCAATTTGTAAAGGAAAGTTGGAAGTTAGATGAGGAATGTCAAGTTGTTTTATGCTCCTCTGAATGTCCTGACATCACATTCCCCTTGAAGTTATTTATTCTGGAGTGTTGAAAGAATTGCATATAATGGACTTTCTATTGTACAATTAGATGTTGAAAATAGATTTATGTGTACATGTCAAAATCCTGTAGTTTGTATGTATGTCAACTATAAATGAAATAAGTTTCCATAAAACTGATTTGAATTTAGAATTGTTGGGATAATTCATGAACTGTATTTTTAAAAAATGAAATTTTAAGTCATATTGAACTTAGAACACAATTCACAATTTATGAAAGCTGAATTATGTTATACTATTTTAATAACAACAGCATTTAGATTTATATACCACTTCATAGTACTTTTCAGTCCTTTCTAAGTGGTTTGCAGAGACAGCATATTGTCCTGAACAACCTGGGTCCTCATTTTACCAACCTAGCTAGAGAATTCTAGGAGTTGAAGTCCATATCTCTTAAAGTGCACGAAGGTTGACAAACACTGGTTTAGGGTGAGGAACTATCCTTCCAGAAAGAATCTCTAAAGCAGGGGTATAAAACTCAAGGCCTATGGGCCGGATCTAACACACGGGGTGCTTAAATCTGGCCCACAGGGCTTCCTTGGAAACAGTGAAGGACCAGCCTGTGGTGCCTCTTCCAGCAAAAACAGGACTGTGCACAGCCCTCCTGAGCTCCATTTTCACTGGTAGGGGGCTGCAGGAAGCTTTTGCAGCTGAAAACAGAGCCCCCACGCATAGCCCTCATGAGCTCTGTTTTCACTGGCAGAGTACTAGAAAAACAAACTATTAGGAAAAGTAATGTCGAGCTGGCCACTCCCACCCTGGCCACACCCACCCTGGCCATGCCCACCCTGGCCCACCAAGGTAGAACACAATCCTAATGTGGCCTTCAATGAATTTGAGTTTGACATCTCTGCTCTAAAGGAAGAGGTAATGAAGAAAAAGAAAAAGTACCTGAGAAGTCAACTCATTTGGATTCTTCCTTGTTTCAAAAGCCCATTATTGCCAACTGCAATAGATGTTTGTTGTATGCTTATTTTAAATGTTGTAGTATTTTTATATCTCATAAGCAGCTTTGGCAAATTGTTGCCTTGAAAATTAGAATCAGCATTATCAACATTATCATAACTATCATCATCTCCTTTTCCTCTATGGCTTCCCCCTTGCCATTATAGATAATTATCAGAGTTAATATTAAAATACTTGCAAAATATTTTTAAATCAATATCGCCTAACAGGATTTCTTGCAAGAGTGAATTATGTAATAATTATAAATTTATTCTTATACATATTAAATAAGCCATTTTGCATTTTCAATTAATACTAATTTATTACTTGCTGAATATTGCTTTAGACATGTGAAGAAGAGTCCTTGTAGCATATACCATAATAAAATGCAATTTGCTGTGATAAGGCATTTTCTGCCATGGAGGCATCAAGATTCTTCTCATTCATTTTCTCAAAACTTTTTGACAATTCTTTAATCAGAAAACTCTTTCAGTTTCAGTTACATTGCTGGGCAAAAGGCTCAAGAAGAGAGATTCAGCCCCTTTGAAGATCTGCTGTTACAGTACTTACACCACTACAAAATTTCATCAGATACTGATAGAGTATAAATCCCTTGGTGTAATGTCATTCTATTGCAGTGTTTCTCAATCTTGCCAAGATATTTGGACATGCATCCACCTAAGACTAGTCCAGGAGAGGAGGAGATTTGTGTCAGATTTCTCTCCCCAAAGCATTCAAGGATCCCAGGTTTGAAATCTTTATGAGATCTATGGTGATTATAGCAATTTTTTAAGGAATCTAAACTTGCAAGTTAGTTTTTTAGCAGCATTTAAATTATTATTGAAGTATTTATTTATTTAAAACACTGATATAGCTGCCCATGCTATATTGAACTTTGAGCAGCTCTTTACCAACAATTAAAACATCATCAAAAATAAACTAATCTAATACATAAATCTGTTAAAAACTGCAGACATTAAAAAGCTACTATTATTACCATTAATAGTACTACAATTAATGCTTTCTCTACAAAAATAAACAGAAAAAATAATTTAATCATTTCTTTCAACAAATGACAGATTAATTTTTCTCACATAGTTTATTCTTGCTTGTTATATTTATGGAACATTCTCTGTTCTATAAATATAGAATATTTCTATTCTAGATTTACAGAATATTGATGCCATTATACTCTGGATTAATTAATATAGTATATATGAGAAAGTTTTATTGATAAAGCTACAGTGGATGTAGAAGGGAACTGAATGCATCATTATTGATGAAAATTGAATTCGAGTTGAAGAGAAATAAAATTAGATGAAAAAATATTGTGATAAAATAGTTCCCGAAGATCTACTATCTTTGTTTCAAAGCAAATATGCCATCTAGTGGAAGTACAAAATTATAAAACTATATGCTGCATTTTATTCAGAGATCTAAAATCATGAAAAAAAATATGCATAATAACAGCTTACTTATCTTTTAACAGTTCACGAAACAATACAAAATTACAAAAGAGTTTATGGAGATTCTCAGTCATTCACGTCATGGTTGTCCCAAATATGCTTTTTTTCAAGAGGCAACTGGACTTTCCAGTTTTTCTTTGAAGACGTTTCATCTCATCTAAGAAGCTTCTTGGATGAGAAGCGAAATGTCTTTAAAGAAAAACTAGAAAGTCCAGTTGCCTCTTGAAAAAAGTACCTTTGGGATAAAATTACAAAGAGTTTCTGAAAGTTCCCTCTATTAAAAAGGAAAAGTTTGGGATTCAACAAGATTCAATTCAAAAACATGGTGCAGAACTAATTGAAAAATTCCTTAATTCTGCATTTTTCTGAATTGTTGGGTTCCAGCAATTTTTTTTAAATAATATATACATTTGGTACAAGAGAAAAAGACCTTGAAATAACAACATTATTTATATTTGCCAGAAATTGTATAAGGGAAGATTTAATTCTTATTCTGATAAATTTAAATTTCATTGAAAAAAGCAGGCTTGTGCTCAGTTTAGGTTTTTAAAGAAGTGTGGTTTAATTTAAACATGTGTCTCTAACCTCTAAATCTTTAGGGTTAGATCAGGGGTGTGAAACTCACATTGTCACGGTGGCATCATGTGACATATTAGGACCTTTTCCCGCTTTGCTAAACCAAGTATGGACATGGCCAGCATGTGATACATCCGGCCCATGGGCTGGAAGTTTGATAGTCATGGGTTAGATGATGATTGATACAATCTATTGTATAAAATTCAAATATACATTTCTGGGTATTTAGGGCACAAATTAATAAATACTAAGACAATTCCATTGTTTCTTTGAGCTAGTAGAAGAACATATTTTCCTTATAGAGACAATCTAACAAATAAGTTTTAACTGAGACAATCTTGATCCATCTCATTACATAAGTATGTAAAACATTTAATACAGAAGACTGGAACAGAGTACTGAATAATACATTGTCCTTATTCTGTACGATTTTCTTTCTCTAGGCAGAGATTGGAGCAGTCTTACCTTCCATAATACAAGCAATTTATTTATCCTCTCCACTGCCAGAAGAGGAAGAGGAAGCATCCGCATTCAAACTTATTGATGGTTCTTCACCTCATGAACCAGAAGTTTCAAATCACATTATGGTGAACTTCGACTTAAAATAAATTTAGAACTTTGTCCACCCTGGAATCCCAAATTTTTATTTTTATTTTTTTTGTTAAAGTATGCAGTTTAGCAATTGTGTTCATTTGGATAAATCATGTTAACTATTTTATTATCAATCATTGAAGAATAAGTTTAAAGTTTAAATCTGAACACTCATTAATTTTAAATTTTATTCATATTAGACATCACTTGTTTCGTTGATTGGATCGCACTAGGGAAAGTAGCTCTCATTATTTATTGCCTTTTCTGTGGCATGTAAGTATTTCAAGAATCACTTCCTAGACAGGCCTTTTATAGAACTATTATCCAAGATATTTCATGTTGTCAGTATTCATTGTATCCTCAGGTCTATACTGCTACTGTCTTCTCCAAACAGATACTGGAGAAAGGGAGACAGCTGCTTAAAAGAAATTAGATAATATGGGAACCTTTAACTTGGAAGAGTTAAATAGGAATAAAGTGAATAGTATAATTAGAGAAAGAGGTCTTATTCTGAAGATCACCATAAAGAAAACAAGAAAGTATGTCTCTAAAATACAAATGGAAATATTTTTCCACTTAGTGGAAAACATATTCATAATGACTATCTTGCATTTTTATCAAGAAATATATGCATATTTTGGTACATTCAAATTCCAAAAGACTCATATACTGTAATTTAATTATAATATTTGTCAATATTCCTGTGGCTCAAGCTACAACAAAGATGTACTGACAAGGAAACAGTGAAGCACCACTGATACTGTAGTTTTAAGACATTTTTAAAAAATACATATAAAGTTTTGGATCAACATCTATATTAAGTGGGGGAGGGGGAGACATTATTTTAATTTCTTTTATGTCTACACATATCACACACTCTGGTGTGATGTCATGCTGGCCACATGATTATGGAAATGTCTTCAGACAGCACTGATTCAATGTCCTTGACATGGAGATGAATACTGCCACTAAAGTTGGCTATGACTAGTGGAATAAAAGTTGCAGGAAATCCTTTACCTCTACCTATACAAATTTATATGTTAATTTTCCTCATCATGTTATGATAAAATAATCCAGAGATTTCAAAGTGATGCAAACAATTATGATTTTTTTAAAAATATCTATGTAAAATATAAAAATAGATATCCTATGCATATAAATATCATAAAACATAGATACCATTTCATATTTCTAATTTTAAATAACCCATGAAACAATTTTGTATTACAAAAATATTTGTTTCTTGTTTTATATTTTAGTTGTCCCAGCTTGTTTTCTCTGTACCTGTCTGGGTACCTCAATATACTGTGATGATAGTGAACTAGAAATTCTCCCACTCTTGCTCAAGAAAACCACCTGTTTCTATGGTCACTACAATAGAATAAAGAAGATAAGCAGAAATGTTCTTGCTCACCTAGGTATGCTAATATCTTTACTAAATTTTATTTTTAACATGTACTGTAACACAAATAATTTGATGAGACTGAATTATTAATATATATGATGTGGCATCTTTTAGGGAGGTAACAAATGTTTATTTGATCCATGGTGGCGCAGTGGTTAGAATGCAGTATTGCCGGGTACTTCTGCTGACTGACTGCTGCCAACTGTTCAGCAGTTCGATTCTCATCAGCTCAAGGTTGACTCAGCCTTCCATCCTTCCAAGGTTGGTAAAATGAGGATCCATATTGTTAGGGAAAATATTCTCTGTAAACTGAAGTAGTCTAGTGCTATTGCTATTTAAGAATAAAAACTAAAATTTAGAAGCATTTCTAGTTAGTAGCTGATAGCTGACAAATATTGTCAGTTATCCTCTCAACACCAGTCAGAAATTCGAAGAGTACTTTAAGTATTTCCTTGTTTTATTTTCTTGGCTAAGCAACTTGAAAAAGATTGATTTGACTTCTAATTTAATATCAGAAGTGGATGAAGATGCCTTCAGAAATTTACTACAACTTTAGGAGCTGATACTTAGAGATAATAAAATAAGGCAACTTCCAGAATTACCAGCAACACTTACATTCATTGATATCAGTAATAACAGGCTTATTCACAAAGGTATAAAGCCAGAAGCATTTAAAGTGATTCCTTTTGCTTGATTTTAAAAATTCTCCTAATTGGGTAAATGATATATACTAAGGTCAAGGTCCCACTGACCGATGAACACAAAACGTATGCAAAAAGGACACAGCGGATGAGCAAAATTTTGGGGGTGGCTCCATCCGTTTTCATCCACTCCAGAAATGGACAAAAGTGGCGAAAATTTGCGAAAACAGAACGGAAAAGAATGGACGTGGGTAGTATGTAGGGGGTCCCACTGCACTTATGGATGCAAAGAGGATGTAAAACACAACAAAAAGCTTGCCATCCATTGAAAAATGCTATGCATCCATTGTGTACTCATTACATACATGTTTCATATGCTCTATCCATGGAGCATCTGTCCACTGTGATTTCATCCGCGCAAAAAGTTTTGAGCTGCACAAAACTTTGTGAACG